>JAFIRS010008815.1:0-14371 GCA_018342105.1 Gonioctena quinquepunctata | reverse complement strand
CTAACTCGTCGATAGTGCTTGGAATCGATGGTCAATAAAAAATAGAAATATTCCTCTTATGGAAGAATTATGGGATGTATCTATTCCTATTGAATAATATTCCAAAGTTTACTGTTGATCTGCCGCACTGCTCGGTTGGTTAGTGACCCGTACCTTGTTTAATAACTTTTGAACTCATGGTATTGATACGGAAATCAATATTACGCCACTACCTGTATTCGCACGCCAATGATGTCATTTCTGTATTCCCGTGTGTTCCAAATCATTCGTTGAACGGTGCCAATTTAAGAATTTTCTACCGCGTCATTGATGTTTTGATAGAGCGACAGGACGGTTATTTATTTGATCAGTTGAAGTACAATACAGAAATCAGATGAAGTGACGTCTGCAATATTCTACTAGTGGACTATGATTGAGATATTTGATTGTCAGAGTGAATAAGAGTGTTGTTTTTGTGAAGTGTAATGAACGGATAATGGTTATTCATATATTTTAATAGAGATGAACCCCAGATGCGTGACGGTTGGTGTCAGTAGTGAGGAGATAATGACTTATTGAGAATAATGATTGGTGAATACGTGATATATATCCTTTGACGATATGGAGACTATGATGGAAATTATGAAGCAGTAGGAGGAGAAGAAAGAGAGACAGGAAAAATAAAGAATTGGGGATGATATTTATGAGGGGAAATTGGGAGTCAATAAGACTTTGGACCAAATCAGGCAGGTGTCCTACTGTTCAAGACGACATAGACAGCTGGTGCAGAGGATGTGATGTGAGAAGCTTCTGAAAATCCAGCAAAGAAATGCGGAAAATCAACGTAGGTTATCCATTCGGACAGCTTGCCATTGATGCAGCTAGACCGTTTCCTATGACGGATGATGGCAACAAATACATCACTGTTCAGCAAATGTTAAGAATATTATGCCATTCCAGACCAAGATGCAGTGGTGGACAACATATTCTTCAGCTTTGGAGTACGGAAGAGCTACATTCCGATCAAGGAATGAATTTTGGAGCAAGACCAGAACCACTGCACTCCAGTTGGAACTTATATCACAGCAACATTAGAATAGCAAAAGATACTTATTACAGATATAGATTGAAGGGATCTAATGATAATCGTAAAGAATTGTGGAAGATAATCAACGAATTGAGAGGCAAAACTAAAACAATTCAGCACACAAACTCACGGAAAATATTTCAGTTCCTAACTCACCTCTGGATTACCTAAGAAATATCGATTCGGTTGACGTGTTTCAACGCACTGACACCAACATCACTGGACTTCGAGAGATTTTGAGGGATATTGGAAACAAAAACTACACCGAGATAGATGATATCTCAGTTAATGCTATTCTTAATCTTCCTGATGTAGCATTATTAGCCTTGGTTAATCTAATTAACATTTCGTTTAAAATTGAAACTTTCCTACTCTTTTTGGAAACATCTGTGTTCATCCTTTTCCATTGGGGTGTTAACGAGAGTGATCCATCTGATTACCGGCCCATTCTACGAATCCCTAGTTTAGAGAAAATAATAGAAAAACTAGTTGGAAAACGCATTCGAAACTTTTCACTATTGAGTAATATATTATGCACGGAACAATTTGGACTTCACCGCAACAAAGGGACCAATAATGCTCTATTTCCTTTCATGTCAGGAGTATATGAGAATATCAATACAGGCGAGTAAGTGAACTGCTGCGATATTCTGCGATTCCTCCACAGTTTTCGATTGCATAAACCATGAAACACTGCTGCAGAAACTCGATTATTATGCAATAAGAAAAACGAGCGTAGAATGGATTAGATCCTACTTGAACAATAGTAGTCACATAGTGCGCTGTAGCACTGACTCAAATATGGCTGATATTGAATTTGGAGTACCTCAGGGCTCAGTGGCCGGACACATCCAATTTTTTCAACCGACGAAACCTAAAAGGAGGAGGTTCTCTAGTCGACGCGTATATATGTATATTTCTTCTATGTATGATCACTCATAACATTTTACTGAGACGTCCGATTCCAAATTTTGTTTTTCATTGGATAGAGTGTACTTCGAAGTTGGTCCCATTCGCATTTAAAAGATGAAATCCATCCCAAGGGTAGCAAAATGAAGGATATTGATCACTCATCCACTGAATTCTGGTCCGTTAACCGATTCTATCAGGCATAACTTTGTACTGGGTTCTTCGATTTGTATGATTCTTTTTCTATTAGGTATACCTCATATTTGGATTCCGAATGGAATTATTCACCCTTACGGGTAGAAAAATAGGACATAATTGATTTTTCACTTGTGAACATTGGCACACACATATGAAGTTGACAATGACAGATCGCTACTGTCATCATTCCACATCCGTCAAAATCATTTTATTCCATAAGAGGATGGAATGATATACAAAGTAATGAAATAAACTAACCAGAACAACAGAAATAATCAATATTACAACAAATAGTAAAAATAGATAATCATATTATTCAACCGGTGATAGTTGGAGTAAGGTGGGTAAGTAAGTATTTTGGAAGTAATCAAAAAACAAGTTGGTAGTAATAAGTAGATTTCAGCCACAAAAAATTTAAAAATAAAAACTTTTTAACAAAAAATTAAACCGACGAAATACGGAACTGAAAAGTAAAAAATGAAATAAACCTTTTCAGTCTCAATGACTAAGCTCCTAAACTAATGTAAGTAACTAATTTTGAGTCGGCGCTGAACGAACAATCAACAGAGATCATTGCATTACTTTAAAAAAATTATCAGAATGTCACCGCGCAACTCGATGCCATCATTTTACGCCTTACATAATTCATTTGCTTGTTTGTTTGGCGCCGACTCAAAATAAGTTATTCACATTAGTTATTGAGACTGAGAGGGTTTATTTCATTTTTTACTTTCCAGTTCCGTATTTCGTCGGTTTAATTTTTTGTTAAAAAGTTTTCGCTCTATATCAACAATATCATCCAACTGAATATCACTTCCAAGATAATTCTTTTTGCGGATGACAAAAGTTTCCTTTCGCATGATATTTCATTGCAACATCCTTTAGATCAAATCGAAGGAGAGTTGATTATAATAAAACCATGGTGCGACTTCAATTCCCTGATGATTACCACAAAAAATTCCAATATAATCACATTCCTCTGTGATCTTCTAGAGTTACCATTGGCTAATGAAACTATCCTTTACAAAACAAAAACACGATTTTTTGGAATAAATATCAATAATTAACTGAAATTTTACTATCACATCAACAATCTCTGCAATAAGTTGTCTTCTGGATGTTACGCAATTCGAGTTATCTCAAAGGAACTGGGTTTATCCGCAGCAAAAACCGTCTATTTTGTTCTAATAGAATCTAATTGTACAAGATTGTATTTTAGTGCGCATGCTGCTCTTACTTACACAAAAATGCTTTTGTACTTTGAAAAGGGCTGAGAGATGCATGTAGGCAGTAATTCAAAAATCAAAAAATCCTGACAGTAACATCGCTTTACATTCTAGAATCAGTTAGCTTACTACATAAAATAAAAATTTCTTTGAAACAAATGAAATGATATGAAATTATACCCGGCAAAATTTATTTATCAGATCAACGAGACCAACAGGTAATATGATGAAAGATTTGGCATCAAAATGTATAATCATCTACCCCTAACTATTAGGGACACAACATGTCTGAGGCGGACCAGAAGAGATATTGAAAAAATCCTAGTACAGCAATCATAATATGATCCGAACGATTACTCTGCCTCTAATCTTCAGCAATTCTGAATTCTCCACACTCAGAAATAATTTCATAATCTTTAATGAACTTAAGAGACTGAATATATACTATTTTTATCAATGTATAATATAAGATAAAATAAACCAATATACTCCTTTATATCATTTTTATACCCAATACTTGTTTTATGTTGATATACATTACTTGTTTCATGTTCTCGATTTTCCTAAATGTATGTATGTATCATATTTTATACATCATTTACATAATTCCATCTTCCTTCCTTCCCAGTTACTCTCGGAAGCTTTGTCTTTGAGAAATATTTTCTTTCGGCATTGTAGTATATTTTGATTGATTGATTTATTGTAGGATTTTACCGAACTATGGAAGTGCATCTCTCCAAGTGTGTGAAAAAACATCGAAAGGATTGAGACAGACACTTTCTACTGGAGTGCAGCGGAGTAGACAATGAATCAATGGTATGAGGAAATGTATATTTGTTTTATTTCAAATTTATCTGCTTGCGTTCAAACTATATTTCTGGAGGCATCACTGTCCATGATTGAGCGGCCAGCATTTTTTTTAAGAAACTTCTATCACCCTGTTACCTGCAGTTCGGATCACGAAACACTCAAGGAGTAGAAGTGCAGGTCTATGCAAATGAACTGAGGGAAATCATGTTGAAAATCCATGGAACAGTTTGGAAGAAGCTGATTTCAGCAAGTGATAAGATGAAAGCTCGTTATAATCTGAAAGCTACTTCGGAAAAAATCACAGAAGGTCACGAGGTTTGACTGTACAATCCATGTAGAAAAAAAGGTTAATCTCTCAAACTAACATCGTTTTTGGAAGGACCGTACAAGGTGGAGAGGAGAATCAACGACGTGGATTACAGAATCCAACAATACAAAATTTAACCGCTGGCTTTGTGCAGTGTTACGGAAATAAATACCACGCCACTGCCTGTAATTGCACGCCGATAACTTCATATTGGAATTACCGATGTGAACAAACGAACAACGATCGAGTGTGTACGAAATCATTCGATGAACGCTGCCGACTTCTCCAGAATTTTTCATGGTTTCAGACATTTTTGTTCTGTGTATAGTATGGTGTATGCAGTAACAAAAAAAATTTGAACGGAACCATTGAGTTGTCGCACAATGAAGAGAGTTATTTTGGGGATAAGTAACACCTAGTGATTTTTTACGGCATTCCCATGTTTGTTCCATCATTGGCCAAATATTGATTCTAAAAAATTGATTCCAAAAGAAAAATTATAAGCTTACTGATTATAAATTATTGATATAATATTATTTGCACTGACTGAATAATGCTAACATGATTTCTAAGGGAAAATTTTGAATGCAAAATTGATTGGATTATTGAAAAAAATTACATGTGTTCGATAAGACTGAAGTATTGCTTGCAGTTTACTCGAATTACATTTTTTCATCATCATTGGGAATAAATCGCAAGGGCGTGGCACGAACAAGGTTATTCCTGTTTTCTATTATACAGATACCTCTCGAAAATCAGCTTAGGTGGGTCATCGAACTTGCTTTTTGTATTTTGAGCTAAACTAATGGTAGATTTGCTAAGACTTCCGAATGCTTCAGCCGGACTCAGAAAACCCTAGATTTTGATATCACACAAAATCTACGTAAATACACATACGTAAAAATATATTCAATACAGGGTCTGGGTGGGAGAAACCTTTCTTAGCGTTCTGATGTTGAGCCAGAGTCATGAGTTTCTAGTTGAATATATTCTGCAAAAATATTATGAAATTTTTATTTCCAATCTGTTTTTTTTTTAGTTTTTTTCTAAGATCGATAGGTCATTGTCATTTTGTATTGGTCTAGAATAGAGACATGTTCGTCGAAAGAAATTACGTTTTTTACTCTGACAATAACTGTCTTAGATGTATTTCTTGCAATCAACTCCTTCATCGGATGAAAATTCATTCTTCGAATACTCTTTTGATTCACAGAATTGAGGCAACTTTCGACTTGGAGCTGTTTATTGATACACTCCAATTTAATTTCAATGGATCATAGACTTGGACTCTTTTGGCATTTGATTTACACTTGTGACCGATATGTTGATCAAATATTCATCCGAATGTAAAAGGTTGTCAAGTTTTTCGGTAATGTAATCCACCTGAATACCAGTTCCAAGCAGCTTCCTATACTGATGTAGTTTTTTTGAATTCATCGTGAACTGTAAATACTATAGTAGATAGTAATATCTGTAGTGGGGTGGAGAAACTAGTTATGAGAGTAAGCTGCAAGTTAGGCGTACCGTCACCTGTACTTCAAAAAGTCTGGCTGCTTCAGCCTCAACATTTGAGTCATCACTAACGGAAGCACTTTCATCACCTGTTTCGTTGATTTGCGAATGCAGTGTACTATTAAAAATATCCGCACTTTCTAAAATCCGCCAATCTACAGTATTTGCAACCTCAACAGTTCACGCATAATCTCAAACAGAGCTGTTCCAAAGCAGTGTGCTTAGTGCCCGTGAAAGTACTCAAAGCACTTTTGGGCTCGCGAGCACTGTGCTCCCGAGCACTTTTCGAACCAGAGCTTAGTGCTTCGAGCCTTTTACGAGAAGGCTCAGTGCTTAGTAATCCCGAAAAGTGCTCCGGAGCACCAAAGTGCTCGGGTATACTGAGCGCTAAGCCTTTCCTCACCTATGAATCTACAAATGTTTTCGAAACATGAAATTGCGGCCAGCGGCACCCCCAAGAACTACTGAACGCGCCCGTGTCCTTTTATTATGTATATTCGAGAGATTACTGTGTTGATGAATGCATTGATATTAACGTTTTGCGTTGCGGAGTCAATTTATTTCTTGAATATTTTTCTCTGAATAAAGAATTGTAATGACTAGATTTCCTACGCACGATGATATTCTATCAAGAAATCTTTAGAATAGGTAAAAAATTAACATTCGTATGACTCTCTGTGACTGGGAGGGGCTTCTGACCAGACCAGTCGTCAAAGTGACAGCAACTTCAATTATGTTTGAGTATGATTTTGGCAGAGCTCTATGTGCTGAACTCTCTGCAGGCGCGTACTGGGACACTTTAGGGGGCCGGGAAACTGTTTTCCGAGAATAATGTGATTTTTCATGAACATAGTTTTTTTGACAAAATATTTCTAGAAGTTTTTATTCAATGTGCTGTGTAAGTGTGTTCAGAGTCCGATTCTATTTATAATTGAAGGCCAATCAATAGAGATTTTCTGCACTATTGATTGTGTGACAAAAATACTACCAGGAAACCGACTGTTCCATCATCCGAAAGACGGCCCGTAGTTATATCCTGTTATGTTTCCTACTCCAAACTGTCATTGATAAATTTGTTATGAACATTCAGAATCATTTTTTGAATTTTTCATCGTTTTTGACATGGAAACTGATATAGCAATATCGATACTCACAATGAACGAATTGTAGCACAACTCGATTGGATTATTAGTAACGGAAAAGAACCGGAAAAACCGGAAAAAAATAGCTCCAAGAAAAAAATCAAAACACCACCACTTTTCAAGTTGTAGTGCAAACTTTCCACGACATTGTAGTGATTAATATTTACTTTATGTGTGAAGAACTCAGGCGCTGTCGAATCATTAGTTTTGGCATAATTGCAATCTGAATTTTTCAATGCACTTTATTGCCGCAGACCTGGATGCGTCATAGGTAGTCCGATTCCAATTTTTCTAAAATATTTCTAGAGTAGAAGTATAGTACTACAAAATGTTTATTCTCATTTTGTGTTGAAATTCTGCAAAACAGGTGAAAAATACTTGCAAACATGATCGAAAATGAGCGAGTGCGTGGAAGCGACCAAGTAGTGGGGGTAGAGCAGCAGACGCGGGAAAGCGTATGTATAGCAATACAAGCACTCCGTTTACATGCATTCGCCGGTGTTCGGTCATGTTTGCAAGTATTTTTCACCTTTTTCGCAGAATTTTAACGCAAAACGAGAATAGTCATTTTGTAGTACTATTCTTCCACTTCCAATATCTTTCAGAAAAATTTAAATCGGACCACCTATGAAGCATCCAGGTCTGCTGCAATAAAAAAAACAAATTGCATGTATGCCAAAACTAATAATCCAACAGTGCCTGAGTTTCTCTCACATGAAGTACATATCAATCACCACTATGCCATGGAGAGTCTGCTTCAAAACTTGAAGAATGGTGGTGTTATGAAATTTTGAAGAAATGCAGAGTATTTCCGTTTGTTCGGTTTTTCTCCGTTATTAATAGTCCAATCGAGTTGTGCTAAGGCTCATTTTCTGTGCATTTTGATTCTCCACAATTGGTATCGAAATTGCTTCATTGGTTTCCCAAGTTGCGAGTTAAAAATGATAAAAAAATTCAAAAAATGCTTTTAACTCTTTATAACAAATTTAGCAATGACAGTTTGGAGTAGGAAACATAACAGAATGTCTTTTGTGATAGCACTGTCGGTTTTTTGGTAGTATTTCTGTCACATCTATTGATTGGTCTATTGGTTTGTTGGAGTTTTTGGTATCGAAAATCATTATTAAAAAAAAATCAGGAATTGAAGATACCGGCTCTGATATGGCTGACGTGTGTTCTATCATTGTTGGTCCGAATATATTTAAAATTACCATCTGGATATGTTAGGAGTCGCAGATTATGATTTTATTGTCAGAATTCAAGATAGAGGATCTAATATGGCGGCCAAGATTTTTTTATTTATTATCCTATTTCAATAAAAATTGGTATGTAGGAGTTTTTGTAGTCGCAAATCATGATTTGTCAAAATTCGCTCATTCGAAAAGGGTGCTTCAGAATATTCGATATTATATGAATAAAGTTTTCATTTTGAAGTGCACTATTAATCAATCAATCAATCAAGATATGCTTCATTGTCAGAGAATGGAATTCCCAAAGACAAAGCTCAGATACAGAGTTGAACATATAAGTAATAGGTTTGTAAAAATTATAAAATTATAAAAATAATCTGAGATTATGCTCATACAGTTAGGTTATAACCAAGTAAGTGGGTAACAATATGAAAATATATATAAAAATAGATAGATATTGTCTAAGATACGCCATATACTTATACATTTGAGACGTGCAGACCCAAAGATACAAAGTGTGGTAAATAGGCAAAGTTGAATGAAGGACAGAATTCAGTATGTGTGAAAATAGATAAATAAATGTTATATATTATGGAGCTATTGAGAAAATTTGTTGTAGTCATACAAGTTCGTCAAGGGTTATGAGTATGTGGAACTGCGACTAGCTATATGAAGGTTTAAGTTGAAGTATTAATCTAGCTCGGAGAGTGATTGTTATATCAAGATTTTTTTTACCTGTCTTCTGAATCGCCTGACATATGTAGTCTCTCCAGTGGTTATGGGGAGATGATTTAACATTTTGATGCCATTGTATATTATAATAATAAGTTTATTCGCATTGAAATGTTTACATAGTGGCATGAGACTCTGGCTGTCACTTATATATAAACAGAGGAAAAAACCCATTTAGGACCAAATGGTTGCGCATGGGTAATTATTTCTCGTCTGACTGTACATAATATTCCCCAAAGAATAGTTACATTTATCATTTAAGTAAAACAGTAATTTAAAGATTTAAAATAATTACAAAATTTAGGAATATTTTCACATAGTAACACATATGTTTACAAAAAAATAGAAAAAAAAAGTAGTAAAAACAAAAAAAAAGAATGAACGTAGGGAAAAAATAGACGAAAATAGATAAAAATAGACAGAAATAGACAGCAGTATTCAATTTTCGACAACTGAATGTATTTTATGTCTATCTGTCCATGTAAGTAGCCTTTTATATTATTTTCAAGATTGAGAGAAGTTTGGATGCATTTACATGGCCCATTATTATATTCTAGTGAGTTATGTATATAAACTATCACTCCATCGTTTTCATTTATATTTCCTCGCTATATTTCAAATTATACTGCTGTCTAGTACAGTAAACGTTTCTGTTAAGATGAGAATGTCGTATTGATATTCCAATTGTTTCAAATGGATTTTCAGTTCTTCCTTATTTTTATAAACGCTTCTCATATTTTGATGAAATATGTTCAATGATTTAGTTTTCCCACTATTTCTGAAATGTTCATTCGGATCAGATATTGAGTAATATTCGATTGTAGTAATGGGAGTATGATTAACATCTCTAATATATTGATCCATTTTTCTACCAACTATACCTAATAAGAAAACTGAAATAACAGCATATTGCTTTTCTGTATATTCTGATGGTATCTTAATAATCAAACGATACTTGTTTTTCCAAAATTTGTTCGCAATGTTGAAAGGTTGAAAACATCATCTGGTGTTTTGCTGATGAGAATGAAGAAATGTTGAGATTATTGGGGAACGATGAGAGTAGTCCAGCTACATTAGGCGTTCACTTTTGATTGCGAAGAACTCTCGCTGCAAAGTCGCTGGAAGCTGAGTTAGATCTTTGTTGAGTTCTTTTTTTTCAGGTTTTTCGTGGGATGTTTCTGGTGTAATTACAGTACTTTTTCTGCAAAAGTTTGCATGAAACGTTCCACATCGTCTCCACCGTTGCTTCTTTAAATTCGGTCCGGTCTTTCTTTCTCATATTGTCTGCCCAATCTTTTAGTATCAACGCCAATTCTTCTGAGCTTCTATGTCAATTCAATTCTGATTCTCGTTCGCAGCTAAATTCCATAAATATCCTTCGAATATATTTGTGACTGTAGGTTGTATTTCTGGAAATGTTTTCTTTGATTAGTTCATTTATACTTTGAACATTCGCATTGCCAAAACGTGATATTTTTAAATTTATTTGGAATGAAGTTGTCAAACCCAATCGTGTTGTCACAGTGATTGATAATTGCACTGAATGCAATTATCAGTGTAATGTTGACATGATTGGGTGAAATTGTTTCATATGACACAAAATGACAAAATTTGAATGGTTGTTAGAACTGTCAAAAAAAATTTCATTCAAATTAACGACATATAAACCATCCAATGTTGCTTTCAGCTAACATCTTTTCGAAACTGTCCATTATAAAATAGGAATATCAAGTTCAACTGAAAGATGCTCATTTCCGAATAAAAAAAAACAATGGAAATCACCTCAGAAAGCAGACATTCATTTCTGCGAATATGTGTGACTTAATCAAAGGAATATGCGACATTCTGTTTTCTTGATGAAAATAAAAACACTTTGAAATTTCAACAATCAATATTGGAAGGTGTAGAAGGAATATCAATGTAACATTTCAGATGATGAATTGGAAAGTTTGTCCTTGTCAAGCATAACTTTCTTGTTGAACAAAGATAATGTCAAGAATTTAAGGGAACTTTTCACTCGAGTTTTGTTGGTCTTCCGTTAGTTTTGGATTATTCAAACTCTCTCTGTGGCGAAAATGTCAGTGTAGTGAATATGGCGGATTGAAAATTTACTAAAACTACGTGAAATATACGCGTTGCATTCGTATGAGAAAAGCGAACACTGTCAAATATTATATTTCCCCGTTCTATTCGTGAAAGTGAATTTGAGAACTGGGAACTGACCTGGATGTGAAGATCTCAAATTCAATCTTATTCTATTTTTTATTTGAGTTTACAACCCATCCAGAAGTCTAACCTTGGAAACTTCCTACAATTTACGAAGAAAGGTTCTGAAAACCGTGTCCACCCATCAGAAGAATTTTCCAAATCAAAAGTCACACTGTGCTTCCACAGATATATGAGGATTTCAGGTGATTTACTGATAATAGGAAAATTGCGCCGTGGTTCATCCTTAAACATGATAATTTTCCAAAATTCACATGTTTACCTACTTCTAGCGTGATTGTTGGATTTTTACTTTCCCCTCTGTGTGAAAGTAATAATTTCGAACTGAATATAGTATATTTTGCACCAAGTATATCTGAAACTGTGTGCACTATACTTATTCTACGACTACATAATGGGATAGGAGCATAAGTTATTTTTCCGACTGCACAGTTCATTTGGCATTGTGATGGAATAGTTGTGGATTTTTTTTAAGTTTTTACAGCAATTGAGATACCTAATGGGAGATTGCGTTATATCAACGTAAACACGCATATTTCTGGATTCTGGAATCAATCACGACGATATCCTATGAAAATCCAGATACATCTAATATTGACGGACAATTTCACGAAATGTCTAGCTCCATCATTGTCAATGGACTGTTCCAGTTTCCTATGCAACAGCCAGAGTGCAGGTGGGACCGTATTGAGTGCAACACACCATTCTTCATACTCAATGTCCTACTTTTTTTCTCATTCAAATCAACAGCATCCAAACCATCCAATGTTGCTCTCAGTTAAGAACTTTCCGAAACTGCCCTTCCTTTTTAAGATGGTGGAAATCTTGATTGAAGTATGTATACATAAATCATGGAATACCGACTAGAACCTCATCTTCTGATTTTCGAATAAAACAATCATTACCTTCGTAGCACATAGAAATAACCTCAGTAAGCAGACTCTCATTTCTGCAAATATGTTTGAGTAATCAAGGGAATATGTGACATTCTGTTTTCTCGAAGGAAATAACAACACACTGAAACTTTAACACTCCAGGTTGGAACTGGGAGGTGTAGAGGGAATATTAATGTAACATTTCAGATGATATATTGGAAAGTTTGTCCTTGTCAAGCATAATTTTCTCGTTAAACAAAGGTAATGTCAAGAATGTTACGGTTTTCACTCAACTTTTGTTTGTCTTTCGTTAGTTTTGGATTATTCAAACTTTCTCTGTGGCGGAAATGTCTACAGGAAATATGGCGAATTGAAAGTTTACTAGAAAGACGTGAAATATACGCATTGCACTCGTACGAGAAAACGTACACTGTGAAACATTCTACTTTTGCATTATATTCGTGAAAGTGAATTCGAAATTTGAAAACTATCCTAGATTTAAAGATCACAGATTCATACCTATCTTGTTTTCGATAACAGTTCAGTTTTTGAACCCATCCAGAAGTTCATAGACCAGGGTCGATAATTTTTGAAACCAACAAAAATTATAGTGGAATGAAACTCATTGGAAAAGGAAGAGAATATAACAAAAATTGAAGGAGAAATAATTTAGGGGCGATCTGAGGTCGGGAAGTGGAAGGGGTTCATCTCGATTTCCGGCAAAACTACGAGTCCAATGGAAAAAATCCACACTTTTTTTACATAATCTCGAAATGTATGTGAAAAATTCAAATAACCAAGTTTTTTATTTTTTATTTATACCTTTTACAAAAAAAAAATTTTCTCACGAAATTTGGTGAAAACTTACTTTTTTATGTCCCAAACACACTGTAATTTTTTTTTATTTGAAATATTTATTTTTCCACCTCATTTCGGCTTAATATAGAAAAAGCACCCTAATTTTCAATCAGAAATTCTCCCGTCAAAATATAAGGTTTTTTGAAAACGTCGGTGGGGTTTTTGTTCGTTGTAATCTCTACTTTCTGATAGTGTAAAAAAAATACATTACTATGGTAAATGTTGTAAGAAAATGCAAAGAAATAACAGGTAGTACGGCCCAGACCCCCCTAGCCCCTTCTCCACTTCTCTATGAAATACCTTTTGATGGGCTAAACTTTTCCGTTGGTCACTCAAATATACAAGTTATCTCAAAATAGCAATAAATAGGCATCTACGCATATAATTTGAAGAAGATTCTACAACTTTCTCAAAATATTGTATATATCTTATTAAATTCGGATTCGAGTTTTTTTCGTTTCTTTGCATTTTCTGTCATGGTAATGTACTTTTTTTCCATACCATCAGAAAGTAGAGATTTCAACGAACAAAAAGCTCACCGACTTTTTAAAAAAGCTGATATTTTGACGGGAGAATTTTCGATTGAAAATTAGGGTGCTTTTTCGATATTAAGTCAAAATAAGGTGAAAAAATAAATATTTTAAATAAAAATATTACTGTGTATGGGACATAAAAAGGTAAGTTTTCATCAAATTTCGTGAAAAAAATATTTTTTTTTTGTAAAATATAAAAATAAAAAATAAAAAACTTGGTTATTTGAATTTTTCACATAAATTTTGAGGTTATGTGAGGAGAGTTGTAGATCTTGTTATCACCTACAACTCTGCCATTGAAGTTTTTTCCATAGACTTGTAGTTTTGCCGGAAATTGGGATAAACCGTTTTTTACCCTCAAAAACTCACCCCCTTCCACTTCCCGACCTCAGATCGCCCGTAAATTATTTTTCTTTCCATTTTTGTCATATTCTCTTTCTTCCATCCTACCATTATTTTTTTTCACTTTTTACCATTTTTAAAGGCTTCAGCACTGGTCTATTAGCCATGGGAACGTTAACAATTTACGAAAAAAAAGTTTTGAAAACCAGAAGAGTCAAAGTCACACTGCGCTCCCACAGGTGAATGAGGATTCCAGATGATTTTCTGACATTTGGAAATTTGCGCATTGTTCATCCTTGAACATCATTTTTTTTTCAAAATTCACATGTGTACGTACTTCTTATTTAATGTGATTTTTTGTGAAACTGATGATTTCCTACTCAATATTCTATAATTCTCAACAAGTGTATCTGTGTACACTATACTTTTTGTACGACTACATACG
>JAFIRS010008814.1:0-14378 GCA_018342105.1 Gonioctena quinquepunctata | reverse complement strand
TAATTATTGTTCAATCCATATGCTACTTAAACAAGAATTTTGCTTGTTCATACAGTTCAGATGGTATTTCATGATAGCTAGTTCATCTCTAATTGGCACACAAAACTCACTAGTCTTTCTGGAAAAGAATATGGGAGAAGCTAATTTAGGAAAAGCTATAGTTTGCATAATGTACCTCTTTCTATTCGACGGCCATCGGTTTCATGCAACGTTTTTTGTTGGATAGCACTTTGTCACTTTCCCTCTTGAAAAAAATGAAAGAGAGAGAAAGCTGATTCGTACATCTTCGAATTAGTTTCATAGCAGTTATGGAGAATAACAATTTCTGGAGTTCCTTCAGCATATCTCACTATATTCATCTGAAGTTATAGCGATAGAGTTCATTTTGTGTTTCCTGGTACATCTTGAACAATGTTTTCCATCAATTCAAGCTATTCTTGCACCTTGAAAATTACATCTTATGAAAGATCGATATATCTCCCCGACTGAATGAATCATTTTTCCAGCACTGATTTTGTAGTATAATTTCATACGGTTTTGATTTCTGTCTAATAGAATGAATTCCAGTCTCAGGGATCTATTTTCTGCGTTTGATTTGTAGTTCCATTCGAAACAAATGGCATAAATATTATATTTTCATTCTATAGAATCAGTTTCATTCACATTCACACCGAAACGATTCATTTTGGAGTCCACAAACTGTTAAATTTCGAAAACACCGGAGCTGACCCATGTCCTCTCTGGATCTCCTATCACTGTTAAAATCAAGGGTCACCCGAAAGCTCTTACTATCCCGACATAAAAACAAATAAACCATAGCCTTCAACGAATTTGAAAATTTGACTGAACAAGGACAAGGAAAAATTCCTAGCACTTGTCATGACAATCTTCCTTTGAAATGGCCAACAGCATCGGTTATCAACCGCAGAAACTCCATTTTCGCTTGTTCCAGGACGGAAATCATTTGATGTGCACCTTGTGTTCATCCAGTGAAGCCGGTGGAATGTCATCATGGTTCCGTACGACGAACCCCATCTTCTAACAGAAGAGCTCGATCCAGATGGATGCTCATTCAGCTCAAAAGCTCGATCTCTGGACTAAGAGTTGAAGCACACTTCCTTCCCACCCCGAATAGAAAGCAGATCAGTTTTTTTCGTAATTTGAATTCCTGCTTGATTTCCATAATAAATCATTGTTTTTAAAATTTTGAAGTGTATCGCCAAATATTTCCACAATTCAGATATGCTGTCTCTAACCTCCCAAATCCACTGATTTGCTAGGATTCTATACGCAGGGAATATACTTTTTTGTAAGACCCTTCTGCCCTATTCCACTCACGAATAAGGTTTTCAATTCTCATGGAAAATTCATCGTGATATCTAGGAGCTTATTCGCGGTACAGGAGAAATCCGCAAAGTCCTTCTTAATTATGAGTCCGTAGCGCGCTACGGCCACGTCCAACTCAACATCTTCCAACACACTTCCGTACGCAGACAATCTGTTTGACATGGTTATAATCAGAAATCAACTCTGGGAGGCGGAGCATGTCCGAGCTCCAGGTGATATTCCTGGCCGGGGCAATGTCGAGCACATCAGGTCCGCCTCTTTCACCAAATGAAGTCGGCTGACCTGAAGCCAACAGTTGCCATACATGTAATAATTGTGCTTCTACGGCCGTCTGTCATTCATGTTGATGACTCGACTCCATTGCACGTGCTTAACGTTCGGATCATCTGCGACCAAAACGGGTTGATCTGTTGCCATATAAAGCATATCAAGTGCCTCAGGAAGTATTCTCGTGTTCGGAGGGTCACAGGCACTAACTTATCGTATCGAACCACTCCTCATGTGAAAAACAAAGCTGATTCTATACCGTGAGTATCATAACAGTAAATGCCAAACAGCACGTGCGAATGACCATTTCACTAAAATAGCATTAGCGATTAGCATTTTGTAGAGAGGAAATCTAACAGGTTCTCCCTTGAGACGAGTCCCTTGTAGAAAAGCAACATCAATGTTGTTCTCTTTAAAAAACTCTTTACACTCGAGTCTATTCAGAAAATGACCGTTTTAATCCCAACCCACCGCTTGGATGAAATTCAGAAGCTGCCTCCTACCAATTAGTGAATATTAAAACCAATTGAGAATTTTGCAGCAGCTTCTGCGAACTGGTCCAAAGTGAAAAGAATGTCACCGAGACTGTTCCGAACCTGAACTGATTAGGCAGAGGTGTTGCCCCGGGCAGCCGCACAATAATATACCACGGCTTGTGTTCCACACGAATTTACGGGAAAATATCTTGGATCCTATTGATTTCTACTGGGGTACACCCCGCGTCTGAGCCGAGGACATTTGAAACATCCCTTGTAATTTGCATCGTGAAGCCCATCACAATTTCCACACATGTCCGGTTCTTTGCTAGGCTTTTGATATTCCCTCGTGATATGATTTTCTATGCATGAGCGGGGACGGCACAGGAGTTCAATAGACAGTGTCCGAAACGCTGGCAACGGCTCAGCTACCACTTGTACATTGAGAAAATCTGGGAACTGGAAAATAATTTCCGGTTTTTCATTCAGTAGAATCAGATAGTAGAGTTTTGACTGTTTTGATTCATGTATCCTGAATGCTGATTCCGGGGTAAACCCCCTCTGAATCAGTTTGGCTTTGATATTTTCACAGAGTAAAAATTCGGGGACTTCCCTGAAAACTACTGTCAGTTTTTAATCCTCAGGTAGGCTGTAAGTGTGGCAGGGAAAAATATGCTTGAGATTTTCTTGTTGTCCTCAGGGGAGATACGAGAAATGTTGATACCGTCAAACACATTCTTTGACGACTTATTGAACGTAATGTTGCATTTAAACAAATAATTCACCTGATCTTATCACTAATAGTGATGGGAGTTACTTTCTGTAAGTGAAAATCATTAATATATATTGAGAGAGTGAAATTCTTCCTACTCCGTAACCTATTATATTTTTTCAAGTTGCACATGTTTATGTACTTTATATTTAAAATTATTGACAATAATTTTAAATGTTCGAGTTCAGAACTTATATTGCACCCTAGAGTACATGGAGAAGAATCATGAACAACTGAAAGTAAGCTCAACAAAGCTGTAATATATATATATATATATATATATATATATATATATATATATATATATATATATATATATATATATAGTATCTGCCAAAACCTTGGAACCATATGAGAAATTATTTTTATTAATAGTTTCTCAGAAAATTTCATTCATCATAAAAGTTGCTGTATTCAATTAGACTGAATGAGCGCATAGCCGTTATTATCAGTTGCGTGCGGCTAATCGGGAATCCGGCGATATTCTAAATTCACTATAGAGTGAAGTAACATTATTATGGAAAATATCGACAAATTGAAAAAAGTTGTTTGCAATTGAAAGATATTTCCAGTTATCCAGTGTAGTCTACCAATTATTAATTTCAATAACTGCTTGATGAGTTGGCCGCAAATTTTAATGGGAACTATCGCCAATAATTTTTGCTAGTAAATTACTCAATCAGCATAAATTGTCGGTCGAAGAAAATCTTGGAGATTAGTATAAAAAAACAGTAATGGAAAAATAATGAACTGGAGCCAGAATCCTTAAAAAAGAGGTACATCTTTATTAGTAAAATATTTGCTGGATAATTATTAACCACAAAATGAATATTTAAATTAGGACTTGGAAGGTTACCTAACTGGATAAGTGGGAATATCTTTGAATTGGAAACAACTTTTTTCAAAAACATTTTTCGATATTTTCCATAGAAATGTCACTTTACTCTTCTATAGAGAATTTAGAATATCGGCCGATTTCCGCTTAGCCGCACGCAACTGATATTTATTATCAAAAAATTCCCATATTGCCCCAAGATTTTGGCAGACACTGTATAAATATATATATTAATATATATATATATATATATATATATATATATATATATATATATATATATATATATATATATATATATATATATATATATATATATATATATATATATATATATATATATATATATATATATATATATATATATATATATATATATATATATATATATATATATATATATATATATATATATATATATATATATATATATATATATATATATATATATATATATATATATATATATATATATATATATATATATATATATATATATATATATATATATATATATATATATATATATATATATATATGGAATATAAAGCAATATCGGCAAATTATAAATCTATTGATAGTGCTTCATGAGCTCCAAAATTTTAATCCGAGAAGAATTTCTCCAAGATGTACACACAAATAAAAAATCGCTGTGAATTGCCATAGGGTAGATGTACCGTTTGTGGCCACTGTACTATTTGTGGCCATTTTGACATTTGTAACTAAATATTAAATATTTGGTTCTTTCTATTGTATCATGTAGTACATTTATGGGGTTTTTCAATATGTTGGCAACGTTGTGAACTCTTTTCTCTACTCGTGAAGTTTGTATTGTCAGAAATAATTGAAAACATATTTGGACGTGTGGTGAATCTGATAAATTTTATCAATTTCTAATATGAATCTGAAGAACGACCCTGGTAAGTAAATTAGTAATATTTGTCGAAAATCTTATTATTCTTTGAATGTTGATATTGTATATGATTAAAATACCTTAAAATTAGGTGAAAAAACATGAATTCACTGAAATTAACCTCAAATATAAATAAAATAACCCATAGCCACAACTGGTACAACAAAAACATACAAGTGCTACTTTTGGCCATACTATGACCACAAGTGGTGCATCTATTTTCCAGTTTTGGCCATCTTATCTATTTGCCTAATAATTTGAGTTACTGACGTGTATATTATTCAGTTAATAATGATAAAATAATTAATAAAGGATTTTAATAATCAAACTAATAACTATTTCTTTAATTTTTTCTATTTTATTGATTAAAGTGCCACCGAAACTAAAAAAACAAGACCGTGGAGAAAATTCCTACGTCCTCTCAAGCGACAATCAGCAAACCTGAAAGGACGTTTTTTAAGTATCCAGAAGCTGATTTAAAAAAAGCCTTAGAGCTAATAAGAAGTGGTACCGCTATTGCATCAGCAGCTAAACAATATAATATTCCGAGAACAACATTGCGTAATAAACTTAAAGGAAGATCACCAGAGTCTTCAGGTCGCATTGGTCCAGAATCAATACTTGGTCGTCATATCGAAGACAAGAGTGGTTAGTAGGGACTAGTAGGATGGGATTCCGGTTAAATAGAGATTTTCTGATACACTCTGTCAAACAATTGGTGGAAGCAGAAGGGATGAACAATCCGTTTAAAGATAATGTTCCTGGAAAAAAGTGGTTTGAAGGTTTCCTCAAGCGTCATCCACGCGTTGTACAAGAGAAAGCTGAACATATATGCAAAGCTCGGGGCATTCGTCACTGAAAGTGGGATACGTTCTTGGTTTTTCCATGTGGCAGAAGAGCTATGCGAAAATATTGAGATACTTAAAGATCCTCGACGGGTTTTTGATATGGATGAGACCGCAATACATCTTGCACCAAAAGGTGGTCTTGTTTTGGCCGAAAGAGGAAATTCTGTTTGTGATGTAGCAGGTAATGAAAAAGAAAACGTTACGACATTGTTTAATGTTAATGCTGCTGGTGAATTTGCACCACCGCTAACAATTTTTAAATATGAACGTTAACCCAAAATGTGTGTTGACTCTGCTCCAAAACGCTGGGGAATAGGAAAATCGGAAAATGGATGGATGACCAGTGAATCTTTCTATGAATATTTCACGAATGTTCTTCATCCATTTCTTCAAAAAAGTGAAATTGAATTCCTGGTGATTGTATTCTTAGATGGTCATGTCTCTCACATGTCCATCCATTTGAGTAAGTTCGGCAAAGAAAAACAGATTATCCTGTGCTATTTCCCGCCCCACGCAACTTATATTCTACAACCACTCGATGTATTTTTTTTTTCTCATTGAAACAAAGATGGAAGAATTTAATTCGTAATTAGCGAATAGAAAATAATGGTGCTGATGTGCAAAAACATAATGTTCCAGCTTTTTCGTCAAAGCTTATTAATAATGAAAATTTCGTTAATGTTATCAAGAGTGGATTCAAAGCTTGTGGCATATGCCCATTCGATGCTGACGCAGTCGATTACATTAGAAGCGTTGAAATAAAAGAGTCTCAAAAAGCTCATAATATTTCTAACGAACCCGAATCTCACCGACAATTCGTTGAAAGCAAGATTGATGCTGATGTTTTACGACGATTCAAGCATGCAAAAGCCGAAGGTATTGCTTGGGAAGCTGATGTTAAGTACGAGCTTTTGTACGATCTTTGGGTCAAGGCAATAGAAGATGATACAAATGCGGATAATGACCAACAATCTCCATCGTGTCTACCTCTCGCATCTGAAGATCTCAATCCTTCGATGACCAATGATGACAATGTTATGGAATTTGAATTTCCCGAGTTTTCAGAGCTTAATTTTGATGGAGGTAAGTATCATAAAACAAAACAAAAGTCGAAGTGCAACTTCTAAAAATTGATCGGTTTTCAGTTCCTCTCATTGGTTGTTTGATTAATTTTAAAATCATGTTTCAATTTAATTAATTTTTTTTACTCTTTTTTAGTCGAAGAACCATTGCAATTCTTTATCTCTCACAGTCCTAACCAGAATCCCGATTTTGGAGTTCCTCTTTCACCTGAACCTTCTATACCTTCAGATATTAATACCGATTCAAACACTATAAGAGCAGTTCTTCCTTCCAGTAATAACGCTATCCAATCATCATCTGTTATTATTGAAGTTATAGAACCAGATGCAGTTTCTACTCTCAGCACGAAAAATGTATCTAATTCTAATACAATGACGATGCACCAAAAAGCGTTAGATGAAGTCATTAATCAAATAGTTATGTGACCTAAAAAAACAGCCATCAAAGCGCAAACGTGCTGTCGAACATTTGCCTTTAGTAATAACATCTGAGAAATGGGTAAAAGTTATGGAAGCTAAAGAAAATGGAAGAAATGAGAAAAAAGAAGAAAGAAAGCTTAAGAAAATTAGAAGAGAAGAGAGAATTGAGAGAAATAAAAAGATAAGACAGGAGAAGTTAGAGAAACAAGCTGAAAAAATCAGCTTAAGAATTAGCTGATAAAAAATCTGTTAAATCACGAAAAAAGTCTAATGAATAACTTGAAGTTCTCAATCTGTAACAATTTCATTGTATTATGTTCAAGTATATTCAAAATAAATTGTTATTTTGATAATTAATTGAGTGTAATATTAATAATATTCCATTCACCAAAATTCATTGCTCATTATGACCGAAAGTGGTGCAGCTGATGGCCAAAAGTAGTACTTCCATGGCCACTACTGGTGAAACGGCAGGTATGATTGAATATTTAAATTTTTTTATACAGAAGTGAGTTTATAAGGTAATCACTGTTAATTATTCGATAACTGATGCATTAAAGATGCCGATAATTTGTATTTCGTCATTATATATTCTACTCACATTTATTAGATTCTAAATAATAGATACGAAATTTCTTAAAGTGGCCACAAACGGTACATCCACCCTATCTGGTTTCTTTACTGTGCTCCTTTCGCTTGGGGTTCATTCGCTCGTGTCTATCAGATACTATTTCAATTTTTCTTCCGCCGGAAAATTTTATATGATTTTATTGGATCATGTCTCCATTTTAAAGTTGAACCATATACATAAATCTTATTAAAATTCTTCCCAGTGATATTAGGACTGGAACCCAAGTAAGTACTGCGTTTACCCCTGTGTGCTGGTTAAACTTCTTTCTTTTGATTTGCGACAGATCACACAGAAATATTAGGAAGCATTTGATATCTGGAGATTTGAATGCACCGCCAACTCTTCATTGATAAGTTCAAGGTTAATTCGAAAACGAAATGCTCTTTTCGTTTCCATTTTTCTGATACATGATTTGTTAGCAATTTCAGACTCAATAAATGAATTCTCGATTATACCTTCCTGACTGTAGGCGCCATTGAGGGAAAAAATCGAAATAATGCAGTTATTAGGGAATGGGGCTTGTGAAAACAGAGAAGTATCCACATAATTTCAGCGAAGGCATCCTCAACAATTCAATCTCAGTCATAGAACTGCAGCCGCCATAAATGCTCTTCTGATTGAAACTGGCAGTTATTAAAAAATCTCAGAATGATCAACCTCGTCGAATACATCCACTTCCTGAAGATGGGAAATGGTATATTCGCAAAATTGTAGATCTTTGGGTAATCATTTCTTAAGACCAGTATTCAGAGGAAATTTATGTATGATGTGGGATTTTAGGAAAGCGAATAATGGGTCCGTTTTTGTTTGATTACTCATCAAATGATGAATTTTTCGATACGGAATTATGAGATGCAATTGAAAATCGTAAAAAACAATTCTTCTATATTTCAGCGAGAAGGAAGGAAGGTCGTTACACATCATCGACCAGTCCATCCACCATGAAATTATCCATGAATAATAAAAAAAAATTCGATGACTTGCTCCTTTAAATATAACAATGATGTAAAATTTCTATTATGGCAAATTTCCATATTTTGCAACGCCTGCAATGACACGCCCTGGTAGGAGCCTTCTATTTCCTTTTTTGTAGGGATCAATAAACGAACGTTGACAACTGGATTATAGAAATCAAAAATAGCAGCAGTATTCCATTATTGTTATTTCAGATTATAAACAAGTATGGAGTAATTGTATAGGGTGATCCGAGAATGATGATTTTTTCCATTTCTAATATTGTTACCAATATGTGTTCATCATACCCTTCACAAAAATGTATTGTTTCATATAACAAGCTTTTATTTAGTTTCACCTGTCTCGGTGTCTGTATGTGTGTCTGTCTGTGAATATGTCTGTGTGTCTGTCTGTAATCAAATCTTTCAAGTTAAATTTGACCCATTTCTAATCGTCCGATTGATTTGAAATTTGGCAGGTGTACTCAATGCCGTTGACAATGCATTAGAAAATGTTTGTAGGAAAAAAACAGAATGGCGGCTCCAATATGGCCGACAATTTTTGTGATTATGGTCCGAATCTATTCAAAATTGGTATCTAGGGGTTTTCGGGGTCGGAGATTTTGATTTTTTTGTCAAAATTCGAAAATTTAACATGGCGACTCCGGAATGGCGGACAGGTTTTGTGATTATCGTCCGATTCTATCCAAAATTAGTATGTGGGGGTTTTTGTATTCGAATTTTTTTTTTACAAACTTTTATTCAGTTTCACCTGTCCTGGTGTCTGTCTGTCTGTCTGTAATCAAATCTTGCGAATTCAATTTGACCCACTTATAATCGTCCGATTGATTCGAAATTTGACAGGTGTGCATAATTCCGGTGACAATGCATTATGAAATTCGTGAGAAAAAAAACGGCGGCTCTAATATGGCCGACACATTTTGTCCGATTCTATTTAAAATTGGTATCTAGGGGTTTTTTAAGTCGGAGATTATGATTTTTTTGGTCAAAATTCAAAAATAAATTAGATAGAAATCACTTAACTAGTTATTTGACATAAAAAATACTAAAAAATTAAAAATATATAAACAAACAAAAAATAAAAACAAGCTTTCATTAGTCGTTAATAAAAAATCTGAACTAAAATGTTAAAATTGAAAATTATAGAAAGACAATTCTGAATGTCAAGTTTCTATATGCACTGGAAGGAAAAAATCATGTATTTGATTGTTTGATCTAGGTTATTCTGTGAGTAACAGATTCAGAAGCTTGCCGCGCATACACAATAGGTAATCTCGCGAGGAAAGATTTTGAATCTGTTACTCACAGAATAACCTAGATCAAACAATGAAAGAAACTAGTTTTTCCTTTTTAGTGCATTTGTATAAATAAAAGATTGTCTTTGAAAATTGTTTTTTATAATTTTCATATAGTAATGAACCTTCAGAAAGAGATAAAATTGAGGAATCGGAGGTGATCATCACAAAATATATTATAGCTAGATTTTCGAACTAATCTTTCAATTCGATCCAAGTCGACAGCATTGTACAAATTGGAAAATATTGTTATGGAACTGGGGTTCATGTTTATTGAAATACTCCGTTGATTCTTATGTCCGTTTATTCCACTTCAAACACAATAAAACACTCTGATAATTTAATATTCGATCGGACTGCTCTGAATGAAAATTAACCTTGACTTCGCTAACATGAATCACTTTGTTCCTCTGCACAACAATATTGAAAAGTTCCATTCTTAAATCTACTTTTCTTGGCAGCGGCGCCATCGTTTTCACAAACTTTCTTTCATTTTCACTTGTTAGTTAGTGAGTTTATTCGTTCGTTAGTTTGGGTCAAATCTTGCAAGTTAATTCTGACCGATTTCTAGTCTTCCGATTGATTTTGAATCCAGCAGGTGTTCGTAATTCTGGTGACAATGCATTATGGAATTTTCGTTATAAAGAAAAACAATATGGCGGCTCTACGATGGCGGACGAGATTTGTAATTATGGTCAATTGACTCAAAATCGGTATGTGGGGGTTTTTGGGGGCGGAGATTATGAATTATTTGTAGAAATTCATAAATTTGAAATGGCGGAAGAGTTTTGTGATTATGGTCCGATTTGATTTAAAATTGGTATGAGGTGGTATTCGCGATGGATTATGGTAATATTTCATTCGAAATTGGTAAGTGGGGTTCTTAGGTTCGGAGATTACGATTTTTTTTCTAAAATCTATAAATTGAAGATGAGACCTCAGGATGGCGAACGAGTTATGTGGTTATGGTCAGATTATATCCAAAATTGGTGTAGAGTTTTTGGGGTCGAAAATTATTATTTCTTTCAGCTCGGAATTTGAAGGAAAGAGACCTTTGAATAACGATGCTCTATTAGAAATGGAGAGATTAAGACTTACTCACCAAAAAGCAAGAAATGAAATAACCAATGAAGAAGCGTTTTAAAGACAAGCTTACATTTTTGCCGTGAACTGAAACGTTTAAAATAAGTTTAACTCGTGAATTATCTGTTTTTCTTTCCCTTAAAACGTATTTTTTTTCATATCGACACATCTGCTTGATATTTCCATCCATTTCTATAACCTCCCATCAAACTGACAAAATACCATTCGTATATGGACTGGAACTAAAAATGTGAACTTTGCTATGAAATTTGGTATTGGGACTGAAAATAATATTCTGAACAATTTTTTCCGATATCTTCACCGCTAAGAAATATATCGGGAATGGTGCCTATCTAGGGGCTGTTGTCTCAGTTATTTACATAAATTCAAGTTGATTGTCTCAAAATGTACATCTTATAGAGCGTTACACTGGGGTGCTCGCAAGCTCCATAACTTATTTTTCCATCCAAACCTGATTTCAAGGCACATTCTGAAAATATTTTCATTTATATAAAGGATATTCCAAAATTAAATACCCAACTGAATTCTGTATTTATAAATGGAATTTCATTTTTGTCATATTTTTGGATTCGCCTCGAATTCATCAATATATCGCACCCAGATACCCTAGACTATTCTGCGATATTGTCCCACTTATGTCAATTCATGTGTCATAATATCGTCTTGCATAGACCCACCAAAAGATACACAGCTTCAGAACCATTCAGAATCAACTTTTTACCAGTCTAATCATCAATATATCGCACCCAGATATCGTAGACTATTCTGCAATATTGTCTGACTTATGTCAATTCATGTGTCATGATATCGTCTTGCATAGACCCACCAAAAGATACACAACATCAGAACCCTTCAGAATCAACTTTTTACCAGTCGATTCTTCAGGCTTCAGCGCATCTTGTGAGATGCAGATGAACTGGGAGTCAATGTTTCTTCGCATACCAAAATTTTTCGAAAATGACAAATTACAAATGGCAATAACTCGAATCTTTCAAATGCAATACCCTATATTTTATTGAATGGCAAATTTCAAGAGCTTTTCGTCGAACTAGGGTTTGTGGGGTCTTCTTCGTAAAATTCGAGAGATTTATTGCAAAATAAGAAGTTAATGATAAAAAAAGAAAAACAAATAGGCCGCTGTCGTAAAATTCGATACATCCATACAATTTTGAGAAGGATATGTTTCAGGAAATGGAATTGTAATAGAAAAATGAGTATATAACAAAGGAAACAATACCAGTACTTCTTACAAAAACACAAAACAATATAAAGATTTTGAGAAAAAGCTACCTTTGAATGCATAACCAACATGTTCCACCGAGCTGCTAGTCTTCTAGTGAATGAGCTCCAAACTCTAGTAGGCAAAGCTTCATCAGTTGAACGGCAGGCTTCCGTGATCCTGTTTTTCATATGATCTACAGTTGGTGGACTATCTCTGAAAACCCACGTACCCCCAAAGAGAGAAGTCCATAGAAGTAAGTTTTGGGGATCATGCGGGCCTAGGGAAAGCACCTCCTCTACCTATCCAACGGGGATTGTTCTAAAAATTATTGCACCATCCTATGGTTATGCAATGAAGCACCATCATGTTTCAACCACATGGTCCTTCTGGTGTTCAAATCTACTTCTAATACTCTGGGAAGATGTTCGTGAGAAAAATATACATTTCTCCATTCAGCACATTGTCGATGAAGAAGGGTCCAATAGTTAATTCATTGACATTGCGGCATTCCTCATCATTATATATATATATATATATATATATATATATATATATATATATATATTGTGATGTGTTGTATTTGTTTATATAATTATTAATATTATTATTTCCATTTATCTGCTTAACAAATACCCATTTCAACAATAAACTCCGGCTATGATGCTCTTTTCCCTTTTCAATACTCTATTACCTCTCTTTCTTATTTGTTTATATTACTTTTCCAACTCAGTCGGTACGCCTATGTAAAAGGTGATCGTCTCTACCTCAGGAGGATTCAGTTGCGCCATCTATTAATTTGCTTCAGTCAATGTACTGTTTTATGGAAATATGGCTTGTAAAATGGTCGAATGATAAGTAATAAAGCCAGAACATAGTTGAATTATTGTTCTTTTATTCAAATCAACTCTTCAAACACCTATCCCTGCGACATCTACCTTCTTAGTAAATATTATTCAACCAATCAAATTGAATAACATCAAATGAACTTGCTCATGTGCAATCAAGTAACAATGCAAAATAAATATTTATAGGTTATATTGATATCATAATAATGAATAAGAAATGAAGTTCACCACTGTCAATAGGTTTTACTAAAAATAAACCGTAAAGTGTCTGACCCGAATATTACAACATTATTAGGTCAATTTGTATAATTTATTTAAACGACGTTTTGTCATAGTTTTTGTCATCATCAGGTTGAAAACACTCAAATTAAGAATATGGAGTTTGAGATATATTTAACTTAACACAATATTGAAATGTGTGCACTTAATTGAATAATTGAAAACATATGGTTCAAAATATAATACGTTATTCAACACAATACGAAAATATCTCTGATATATATGAGTATTCACTCACAAATCATTTCATTTGAATTTCTGTGTTTGCATCGTACGGACGTTATTGTGGGTGTGTGACTTGAAAGTTTTCGGGAATGGTTTGTTTATCTTTTATGCATTTTATCCTCTTCATAAGTACACCGGATTGTTTAGACTGAGTACTTGTATATGACCGGACTGTTTTTTTTTTGGCAACATGTAAAGATCAGTTTCATTATTATTAACTATAAACGAAGTTAAAAGGTTTTTACAAATCTGGCTTAAGTTTTTATATCATTCATATTGTTATTGCTGTTGTTTTTTTTTTAATATGTATCATTTTAAGGAATGTTCTAACTCTTTGATTCCTTCTTTGGTCGGAATTTTAACGTTGTTACTGTCAAACTTAGAATAATTTTCGTGTTTTTGGGTAACGCTGTTATGTCAGTTTTTGAGTACTTGAGGGCTTGTACTGGTTTTTGAAAATATTGCTTTGTTTGACCTTTATAGGTTCTTTAATAGCCTTTACACGGTATTCTATATACTGTATGAGTTTGTTTGGTTGGTATTTCTGGTTTTAATTTTGAATAAATAGTTTTGTTCGTATTTTGCAGTCGTGTGATATAGTTATGTTGTGTTTTCCATTGTTTTATTAATTTGATTCGATAGTTTGTCTATATATGGTAAAGGTTGTAGGTTGTTTTTTTCTTTTCTTTATTTTAATTTTTATTGTAGATCCCTATATTGGTTTTATTGTGTTTTTCTCAAAGTGGCTGTGGTAATTATTTTCTTTCAATACATTCTTGATTATTTCTATATTACCTTTTTGAATTATGGGTGAACAACTTTAAAATTTTTTTTTTAACTAAA
>JAFIRS010008813.1:0-14380 GCA_018342105.1 Gonioctena quinquepunctata | reverse complement strand
GACTTAATGTTGTTTAATTTTCCCCCCTTTTATTTCTGAATTGGAAGCGGTCTAAAACAGTCTTGTTTGCAAATCTAGTAGGTAATTTAATTTGTAACCGTAAATAGACCAGTACCCTATAATCTCGTTAATGCCATTAGTACTGAGAGTACAGGTAAGTAAATTTTATTATTTACACACATTTAAACATATCTTACCAAGGATACTGAATCAACCTCAAGATTTTTTTCATTATCAAATAAATTTAAATACAACACTGTCAACACAAGCCAAAAAATAATGGATAGCCCATATTATTAAAATGCCAAACTATTTCAGGGAATTTTTAATCCAGACCTGGGAATATTTCAAGGGACATACACTTTTATTGCTTATCTATATTTCGAACAATAGGTAATAATCAGGGTCGGCAATAATTGATTTACGACCTTCCTAGATTTCTGGTGCGACCATACCTTTGTTAGTTAAGACATCAGGAAATGTAAAAACTTTTGAAACAAGGTTAAGAAAATGTATTTAAAATGTATAGATTATATTATTTATGTGTTATAATATAAATGTAACATTCATGTATGGTTATATGATAGGTATTGATGCTAAATAAAGTTCTATTCTTTCTATATTGAACCCGCCACTTTGAAGTTATGAATTTTGAAAAAAAAATCCGTGATCCATGTCCTCGAAAACTCCCCATACCAATTTTCAATAGAATCGAAACATAATCACAAACTCGCCCCGCCATATTGGACGCCATTCTGTTTTTTTTTAGCAGAAATTCCATAATGCATTATCACCGGAATTATGAACACCTACCAAATTTCAGGGTTATTCGGACCACTAGAATTTACAAAAAAAAAAAAACAAATTTTGAATCAAACAAATAAAAGTGTCTTATATGGGACAAAATATAAATCTAAAAATGAGAAAAATTTTTTTTTGGTTTTGGATCAAATTTAAAGTTTCAATCAACTGAAACAAATTTTTCATGAACCAAAATATTTTTCGACCAACTCTATTCATAACTCTTTTTAAAGAAATGTTGTTTCAGCCATTTAATTATTTTGTTGAACCAAATAATGATATCTACAAAATTTGTTGCTTGCTCAAAAAAAAATTTTCATTCAAACAGGTATTTATGTTGAGTTGATGAATTCAATAAAATATCAATTCAAAAAAATGATTTGATCGTTTCATCCCCCCCCAAAAATTATTTCATTGAATGAGTAATCATTTTGTTGATCCACTGAATTGAAAAAAAAAGGAAACCCGGGAGCATGAGAGCCCCCGCCCTTTTTCTGAAAAGATAATTAATGTTTAAAACTTTGAAAGGGAAATATTAAGAGAAAGTTTTTTTCCCAAAATTAATGAATCGCGATTCTCTACAAGATACAACAAAATATTCATCTTTAATTTGTTTATTGAATGAACAATTTGTTATGAACAATCATCAAATGAGTTTAATTATTTTTTTATTAAAAAAAAAAAAATCCCAAAAAAACCACCATATGTACTAAAAGGGAAAAAAAAACATCTGTTTTAAAAACTTTTTTCATTTTGATACTTTTTAAAATCAACTTTTCATGTTTTTTTTATTTCTGATAGGGCATGTCATCACCAAGAGTTTTTACAATCTGTCAATGTTTAAACCCCCCACATACTCTGACAATCTTCATTGATTAAGATCAATTATTTGTTTACATTATTAAAGGAATCCATTGTTCAGAATAATAATTTGATAACTTAACATAACTTTTTCCCCGTCGACCTCCTATCAAGAGGTCTGTTTATTCTACACGAAATCAAATGTTAATAACCCTATTATCGTTCAATTCCCTTATCAATGCATGATTGTGATATAAAAAACCCCAAAACCCCCCAGAAATCGACCATTAATAACCTATTAATGGCGTTTTAAAAATCACTTGTGGTATAGGCAACTAAACATACAAAATTCAAATACTAATCAAATGTCAAATTATATTACCTTTGAGATATCAAATTTATGTATTTTCAAATCCAAAATTGTAATTTTCCCCTCCTAGTTGAAGCAAAATAGATATCGAACATTTAAAGTTGCCCCCAGGATCGAATTTTGCCCGAAAACTCGTGTATTAAAAATGGCGTTTAAAGATCTTGTTTTGCTTTAAAAATTTATCTCGATCATTAATCGCCACCATTAATACACTAGTTGATCAATAGTATATTGTTTTAAGAGTGACGAAAGTAAAATTTTTTTTAAGCGAGAGGACAGTTTAAACTGGGCGGGGGTTCCGGCTTTTTAAAAAATTTTCGAAGAGTGAAACACTATACTTTTCCACAACCCTTTTATATTCAAAAAATATGCTAAACAAGAACGATGAACAAATATTTTATTTTAAATTAAAAAAATAAGAATTCCCCTTTAAAACATTCTTATGATTTGAATATTGGGTTTAAATTTTTACATTCGAGCAATTATTCAAACTCAAAGGGGTATTTCAATTTAAGATTTTTATGTGTTGAGGTAGGGCTGATGCCACATCTGTTATGTTGTTAACTGGGTGTCACTCCAGATGAAGATGCTCCGAACGGATAGCGTTGTATTTTTTAAGAATTGTGAAATTTTTTTGTATTTGATTTTTGCTGCTAACTGATTGATCAAAATATCCCCCCCCAACGTTACCAGTTTTCCAGCCTCCATCCTTTTTTTTTTAATAAATCACCTCCCGCATCCACTAATTTGGTTGGGGAAATTCTAAGCAAACAATGGGAATTTTGGGGATCAGGCAAGTTTTAAATATTGAGCCATTTGCATAGGAAATTTACTGAATTTTTTTTATTCCCAAAAACCTGTAATACACTTTTCCCTTCTGGTAGTTAATAGAGAAAACTTTAATCTATTTTTTTTCCCTATCTAGTGGTCGGAGGTTCATATATATTTTGGGAAAACTCGTAGAAGAACCCCAAAAATTTTTGGGGGAAGGGAAACCCGGGGACTTTTTTTTTTTTTATTACGTATTGTAACTAAGAGTATACTGCTGGTATCTTTTTTTAAAATTTTCTGCCAAATCTTTTAAATTATGGCAACGACAAGCCCCCCCAAATTCCCAAAAAAAAAGGCTACCTACTAACGTTAAATTTTTAATATCATTGAGAATTTGTCGAATAAAAAGTAATTACTTTCCTCACCTTAAAAAAAAAAGTTCAGGAACGGCTTTGTTTTGGGTTCAAGATGAAATTCAACACTTAATTGAACAAGACTCGTTGCATGTGGTATTTTCCCTTCGACCTTAGTAAAGGCGTTTGACAATGTGGACCACTCCATTTTACTTCGAAAGCTTTCAATTATGGAATAAGAGGAAATCCCTTTGATCTCTCAAAATCTTACCTAACAACAGTATGTATTAGGAAACAAACAATTTAAAGTAGGAAACAAAAGTATGTATTAGGAAACAAAATACTGAGTTCTTCTGGAACTTTACTGAAATCTAAAAGGCGTACCACAGGAAGTGTGCTTGGTCCTTTACTTTTCATTATATATATAAATGATTTCCCAGATATTTTCAAACAATCAAGTACTACAGTAGTGAGTAATGCAGATGATTCCAATATCATTCTACCCATTAACAGACACCTTACTCTGGAGAACTCAATTTCAAACAGATTTTCTAAAGTTTCAATATATTTCAGTACAAACATGTTATTATTAAACACCGCTAAAACAGACTGCATAATTTTTAAAACTATCCACAATAATATCACCTTCCCGGAGAGTATTCAGCTCGGAAACGGGAGTATATCTTTTTTAACCAGTACAAAACTGTTAGGAGTCTATATAGATGACAAATTAAACTATGAAATACATATTGAAAATCTCGCAAAAAACTGGCGAGTAAATGTTATGCAATTAGAGTGTTGAAAAGTCACTTAAAAATAGATGCACTGAAAACGGCATATTATGGGATTGTTACCCCTTTCTAAAATATGGAATATTAGTATGGGGAGGGAGTACACAACTAGAACGAATTTTTATTATGCAGAAACGGATATTGAAGACTATGTTGAATATGAAATATACAGATTCTTGTAATACTTTCAGATGTATCGAAATGCTTGCCATTTATGCCATTTACATATATGTTTGTGTACCTTTTGTGTACGATAATAAAGCAAATTTTGAAGAAGGCAGATTCAGACATGAGTATTCTACCAGGCAGAAATCCAATTTTATTGTTCCCAAGCATAGACTGACAAATACAGAGAAAGGGCCACATTATGCATCCGTTAAATTCTATAACAATTTACCGTTAATCGTTAAAGACGCTCGCTCAAGACAAATTTTTAAAAAACATGTTTTTGATCTGTTGAGTGACATCGAGCTTTATTCATCACAAGAATTCATGGAGAAATAATTTTACTACCGCTGAATAAAATTTTCAATCAATCTTACACCTATGACTGTGATATTTTATATATTTATAATTTCTCTTTCAATACATGTTGTGATTACTTTTATTAGGAAGTATTTCTAGTTATAAGTGACATTTGTATTTTTTATATTTTTTATATTGTATATTATGTCCGACTTGAGTTTTTCAACTGTTTAAAATTGAAAGCCTCAAATAAATCTATCTATCTATCTATTAAATATTTGGAGTCGGGTGCATTCTTCAAGAAAGTGTGTATCTCATCGGAAGAATTTTTTTAGATTTTTGACTTTTAAAACCATCAGATTTTTGTTTAAAAAAAGAACGTAACTTGGGATATTTACTGATATCGATATTATTATCGAATACATAGACCATAGCGTCGATGACTTAATTTTTTTTGACAACCATCCAAAATACGCAAGCAGCACTGTATCCGAAAATTAATTTACGTGAATATCTACTCTCCAATTCATGAATTTTAAATATATTCCTTCATATCTCTTCTCAGATTTTACTGGTAATAAATCCAAAGAGGTTTCCTCAGCTTGATTTGCTATTTCTTGTGGTGTATTTGGAAAATCTAAATCACTTTCCGAATCAGGAATCATGATAACTTAAAAAACTAACAATGCTTTCAGTGCAAACTGACAAGTCTAAACAATTAACGAGGAACGTCAAACTAATGAAACCAGATATAAATTGTTTTTAAATCTCACGGTATTTTAACGATTCTATTTTGCTTTTTAATTAAACGAAAGTGAATAAAATGCACTCTTATTATAGAAATAATTCTTGTCTTTGTTTATTAATAATTTAAAGTCATCAAAGGTGTTCTATTACAAAATGATATCTTATCGTAAAGGGTTGTAGAAAATATCTTTTAACACTCTTAGTTCTTATTTTACTGTGAATAAAAGGCAACATTAGAGGTTATATCAAAAACACGTTTATATTCCTTCGAGACATCAGTGTTCTTTCTAGAATAGAATATTATAGAACCAGCAGATCTGTGGCAAACGAATGTTATTTATGTCAGTTCAGAATATCCATTTTCTGTAATAATTTGTAAAACTACCTCTTCCAATTGCACAGTCCATCTAATTTTTCAGTCGTCTCTTCGTCTATACTAAGCATTCCTGAAATATCCATACATACTCCTAGGATATTCTGTATTCACCTATATTCGTATCATGGCGAACACTGAAATATGCACCTGAAATGATCAACCAGTTATCCTGAATCAAACCGGAATTGTTTTCATTTCGCGTAATGCGACATCTGACAAATATACATAAAACATTGAATTAGATATTGTAATGTGATCGCACAAATATGGTCAAGGGTATTGAAGTTACTCAATCCTTGCATATATTCATGTCTCAAGTGTATGCTAATATCTTGTTTTTTTCTATTTAATGAAATGTTCGTACAGATATAGTCAGTAGTGTGAACTTATTCTGAAGAAACACTGGAAATATCGTACTATTTATAGATTGGAAATAATAATGATGAAGTTGTTATGTGATGCAAATTGTTCTTCAGATCTTTGTTTCAATAATAATCAGTGAAAAATTTCAATCCAATCGCGAGAGATAATGCAAGATTTGAATAATCAATGCTATCCTTTTTCAATACTCAAATCGCTGTCACTTCTTGCCCAGGAAATATTGTCCATAGAAAAATATATTATTTCTTTCAGCTAAATTTCACTAGAAATACCACCTATTGAGAACGCCACCACTCCACCACGCCCACACGACTTCCAGAACTCAAAAAATGTCATCAGTTCGAAAGTTTGGGATGTAACTAAACTTCAACACGAAGTGGAGGCCACATTTAGCAACCGAATAGAACGAAATTCTACAAAAAATTATTTTCATTATATTTCTTTGAAAATATCTTATTTTATCTGTCTTTGCAATAAAGTAAAATGGGCTCATCCCGATCTCCGATTATTTCCATAGCAACAATTTATGTATTATTGTTTCTTATGTGAGAGATAAGATGCCTGGAAACCCTGGTGTATGCACTGTTTCGATTTTGTTTAGACTTTCTAGTAGAGATTTTCGCGTCCTACTTCAAATTTTTCACAATACATGGTGACAAATTGACATAGTTCAACGCATCAGATCTGTTCCCTCATTACAAAATGCATTTGCCGACCTTAGGCAATCTGCACACTGATGCGGAATACGGACATGTCACTTGTGAAACTTCCAACCAATTGTAGAATTAGAATACTTCCCAATCTTAGTATGCTATTATTCGATATCTACAACTCTTTCATACTTTTGTTTCATTTTCAAAACGAGAGAGGATTTTGTGACTTGTGGTTATTACTACAAATCTATCCCAAAATTAAATTAAGTTTTTTACTGTGTTTCAATTGTGATTAGTTGAAATGATTCGTATTTGTATACTGTGTGGACGTGAAGGACCGAGAACCCTATGTTGTTCTCTTTCCGTACCAAAGGTTAGTGGAATTGCTAATAATGAAGTCTTTGAAATTTGGGAAGTGTCTTTTACTACACTCTTGGTTCCTGTAAGTAGCCGTTTGGTTTTGCTTACGTATTTTCGCTTCCCAAGCACGAATCCGGAATAAATACGCGGTTCTCTCATACTCTTTCCGAGTTATAGCCATTCAGAGTTTCAATCACCGTGTCCTCACCAGCACAAACTACACATACTCAAACACTTAAAAACTACCGGTTTTATCGAAGAAGATCTTTTTCAACAGTTATACAAACTCATCCTCAACAAACACAACGTAACCTCAGTTTGAACCAGATGTGAGAGGTTAGATTATTTGTTGTTGAAGGAGTTTTTTACGATAGATCCGGCTATTTTGTGTTGTGCCAAATCATGCCAAAAATTAATGATTTTAGTGTGTGTAGTTTTTGCGGCATTGTGAGTTATTTGTGTGTGAAAAAATGGTACTTGAAAAGGCATTCGGATTCATGTTGAGGAAGGTGAAAATACGTAAGTAGAACCAACCGGCTACTTCCAGAGTGCAGTTCATGGACATAAAACAAACTTTATGAAAACTCCAATCATTTATCATAATGAATTTATTTTATAAGTTAGCTTCAAACTTCAAATCAATTAACCAGTGGTTAGATTGTGTCTTCATCATCAAACATATCACATTTTCATTTAAACTACAGTAGCTACCAGGAGTTTGAACCAAACCAAAACAACTGGTTATAAAACCTTCGGTAGTCAAAGTAATTGAGAACTATGTTCATCAGGAAAAAGTACCCTAGATAAAATGATCAAAATCGTGGAAGCAAGCCTGCGAAATCACCTATTGCTTAGGAAATGGGCTGAAGTAGCTGGTAAACACCTGCCTGTTAATGGATTTGTGTGCTCAATTCATTTTCCCAGTTGATGCCTTGGCTCTAAATTACTATTGAAAGGAGCGCTACCATCAATTAGGTAAGTATATATATATGAAGACTGGCTAGACGCTGTGGTGACACAATCACAAAATTGCACAAGTAACTTGTGCAATTTTGTGATAAGTATATATAAATATATACAATTTGGAGATGTTCTCTAACCCTGTTATATGTTTTCTGTTGAATTTTCTTGGGGTTTCGAATTCTTGAAAAATACTAAAAATTGTTTACAAGACGTTTCGCCCCTGGCCAGGAGCTTTTTCAATTGTTTTTTATTTGTTATTTAATAGCTTTGCCAATATTTTTGGGAGCATTTTGTTCCATTAATGGGTTGCTGTTTCTTTGAAACGGCTGTTGTGGTGTTCGGAAAGGTTTTTGTGCATTTTTATTATTGTTTCTTTGGATTTGCTAGTTTTTGATGTTTACGTTTTCGTAATGCCTGGAAAAAGCCCCTGACCAGCGGCGAAATGTCTTGTAAACAATTTGTGTATTTCTCAAGAATCCAAAACCCTAAGAACATTCAACAGAATATATATATATACATATATATATACATATATATATATATATATATATATATATAGAGAATATGAGATATCTGTTAGGAATCCAAGAGAGACCACCATCCGTCTACAGCCTGTTTCATGGTTTCCCAATCATCAGGACGGCCTGTGGTCTCTTTCAAATTCGTATCAGATATCTCGTGGAGTTATTACCTTTCGGTACGTACAAAAATGTGAACAGGATCAAATTATAGGTAGCGACACCTATAATCTGTGTGGTGATAACAGGTCTAAGCTTCACCACACAGATTATAGGTGTCGCTACCTATAATTTGATCTTGTTTATATATATATATATATATATATATATATATATATGTTGTTATGTTATGAAAGACCAGAAATTTATTTTAAAAGGAAAAAAGAAACAATTTCATGAAAAACCCACAAAAAGAATAATTACTTAATAGCTATTAGTTCAAGAGATATTGTTTTTGCATATTTTTGAAATTCTATTTCCATTATGAAGCCTCTGTATAATATTAATAGATAAAAATATCCAAATACTATAATACAATCAATTTCATACACTGTCATAATGATTATAACCCATAATTGTTTAAAAGACAACAAAAAAGTCTAGATTTACAAAATCATCCTGAATAAAATGAGATCAAAAAAATTATAAGCTTGAAACATACAGTATATGAAATTGTATCTAACCAAAAATAGCCAATGGGAGAACAACAAACTTCTTGATGACAATAGCCAATCAGGAAACAGTATGGTCAAATGTAAGATTTGAAATTGTGAGAAAATAAGAACGGAAAAGTGTCAGAGACAATTATCACTGAATATTGTACATAGTTTATAAGAAAAGAAAAATATTTTCATTAAGTTTTGACAAATAACCCCAAACAGTGGAAATGTGTCAACTAAAGTGCGCGAATTCAAAATTTCGAATCACAGGGTAAAAGGAGAGATGGTATCCAGGAGACAGAAAACAATGCCACGGAATATTGAAAATAATTTGAAAAAGAATGCCACGTTTTTGTTTGGAGGAAAAGAAAAATTCAATAATTTCAACAATATAAGCAGCACACGACATTACCTTTTTATGTACTCCACATAAAATACTCCAAAGCTGATTTCTGGATTTGTATGCTTCCTTCTTTGGTATTGGAAATCCCTGAGAGCGAGGGATTGGAAGGGGATCCAAATTCTGGGTGTGTATTGAACAGCGACAGTTCCAGCGTCAGGTATAAACTTTCCTAGTGCACATCACGAACTGAATAACCTCACTATCAACTCATATCACATCAGAAGAAGTTTATTTCATTTGATTTTGAACTATTGAAGAAATTTTCAACCTTCAAGGTAAAAGTGAGGTTGTGTATATTTATCCTTGACCGTTTCTCATGATTGTCCATGAAAATTTGTAGAATAACCATAGAATAAGTAATCTATCGTAGGCCAGGTTAATTTAAGTTTTCCTGAATAAAGGAAATAATTGCTTTTGATACTTTGTCGTTTTGTTTTCCACAATTATCAGCAATCGTATTTATAAACATTGAATAGATTGAGATTTGACATCAAGCTGTGGCTCAATTGCCTGAACCGGCTATCTGAGACAAGAGGCGTACCAACTGAGTTTAGCTGTGGTAAGAAAAGTGATAACAATTGGCAGCAACGTGACGAGAGAACAGTGACGTTAGCTAGCAATTATTATTACATTTCAAACTATATTATACAGGGCGGAAATAATGTATCTATCATATCAATTTGAACCCAAGAGAAACAAAAATCAACAACATATTATTTTTACAAATCACATTTCATAACAATTTGGCTAACAACTACGAACAGAAATTATTAGCGATGATCATTATATAATAACAATTTATTTAATACATCAACATAAGATCATAACATTTGGCGCCCAACGTGGGGCGAAATTAACAACAGTCTTTATTATTACATAACATTTGGCGCCGCAACGTAGTGGCAGAGTAAGGGCAGTATATCATTTCAAGGCAAAGTAAGGGAAATATATCATTTCATAATATTCATCGCGGAAAAGGCAAAAAAGCAGAGTAAGGGCAAGTAAAGGAAATATATTATTCCTCAATATTTATTGAAACACTTGGCGAACATTAGCAATTGGCATTTCAACGTGTAAGGCTAAATATTGGTGAAAAAAAATGGATTTGAGAGATGGTAAGAAAGTTGGTTTGGAAGAAGGTGCAGAAGATAGAGAGAGAGGCGATCAGGAACAAGGAGAGAGTAGTAATGTGAGAGAGAGAGAGAAATAAAAAGTGAAAGTACAGGAATGGAGAGTAGGCTTCAGACAATGATAGAGTTCATGGTAGCAAAAATGGAAGAAAAAATAGATAAAAATACAGCAAGTATGAATGAAAAGTCAGAAAAAATGAATGAAAATATGGGAAGCATGAAAAATGAAATAAAAGAAAGTATGAAAGAGGATTTGAAAGAAAATTCAGCAAGAATGGAAGAGAAAATAGAAAGAATAAATGATGGAATGAGAGAAAGTATGGGAAGAATGGAGGAAAGAATGGAAGAAAAAATGGGAAATATGAAGAATGAAATGAAAGAAAGTTTGAAAAATGAAATGAAAGAGTTGAAAGAAAACACAGCACGTATAGAAGAAAGATTAAGAGAAAATGTGAAAGAAAATATAAAGGATATGAAAGAAAATATGGAAAGAATGGAAAACAAAATACAAACTAAATCTCAACAAAGTAAAAAGGAATTGTTGGAAGCTCACAAACAATTAGAAACAAAAATAGGACAGCAAAATGAGGAATTCTATGTGGCAATAACACAAGAAGTATCTACTATAAATAATCCATGTTTTCAAAAATAACGGAACTTTTATACGAAATTCTGATATTCATGGTTATGAAACAAGGAACAAGCACCATTTTCATGTAAATTTAGCTCGAAAAAAAATAAATTCATGTGCTCCTGATCATATTGGACTCAAAATATTTAACAATCTTCCGGAAGAACTGAAGGGTATTAACATATTTTCTTCATTCAAACATGAGTTGAAGAATTTTTTATTGAAAGAATGTTTTTATAGTATAGGTGATTTTATACAAAACTAGACTTTGTGATAATTATGTTTGACGAAAGTGTTTCTTTTTTGATATTTTTATTATCTATTGTTGGTTTATATATATACATTCTTGTTTTTAAGTGTAATTTTTTATTTAGATATACTAATGTAACTGTACTAACTGAATGACAATTCCAATACATGTAAACTATGTCGAAAAAATGGAAATAAATATTGATTGATTGATGATTGATTGATTGATCATGTAGAAAAGCAGGAAGAAAAAATAAAAGACATAAAATTAAATATCAACAGTAAACAAGATAGAGTTAAAAATGAAATAGAAAAGATTAAAATTATTAGAATTAAGAAGAACAGACAATAATCTAGAGAGTAGAATCATCAATAATTGTCATGGAATACAAAATAAAATTGAGGGAGTAGTTATACAAAAAACAGATCATAGGAACAGTTTAATAGAAAATGTGATAAACAAATACAAAATATAAAAATGAATCTTGATCACAAAAATAATGAGTTTATAGATAATATAAATGTGAACAATAAAAAAATTTTGTTGCAAAAGGATAAAATAAATAATAAAGTAAAAATAATGATAATATATGACATAATAATGGCGAAGATGGATTTTGAATTGCAAAAAAGGAACGAAAATCATAAAGTAATAAAAATGAATAACATAACGTGGCTAACAAAAAAAGGGAAAATTTTTAAAAAAAAAAATAAAATTTGAAATAATAATATAATGTATAGTAAAAATAAAAAAGAAAAAAATGAAAAAAATATCAAAAAAAAAAAAGTTTGGATTTATGAAAAAGAAAATAGTTGAAAAAATTTACATGAAATTTCTATTGAAAATTTAAAAAGATTATTAAAAAATTAAGAAAAGAAAATAAATAGAGAAATAAAGAAAAAAATACATCAATGAGAGAAAATATTAGAGGAAACGAAACAACGCCTTAATAAAAAGTATAGAAAGAAAAGAAAGATATTGAATAAAATATAAAAAAAAATGAAAAATTATTAGGTTATTGAAAAAAAAAAATAAAAATATTTTGTGTATAAAAAGAATGTATGTGAGAAATGAAAGTGGAAATGATGATAATAATAATACTAAAGAAGTATATTATAAGAAATATGATGATAATAATAATACTAAAGAAGTATATTATAAGAAATATGATGATAATGATGATGATAAAGGTATATTGATGAATAAAATAAAGGTATATTAATGAATTATAAATGAATATGATATGTTAAAAAGGGAAACATTCTCAATTGAATATTGATAGAAAGATTTTTCTGTGATTTGAAAAATCCACGATTAAAATGAAGTGTCTCTCCATAAGAAATGATTCTAACTTTTTCCATCTTTGCAAAGTGAGATTGCTTCTTGAAAATGTGTTTTCCATTTCTTCCGGTCTTCCTGATGATCGTGGAAGCGTGAAATATATTTTCGTCGATAAAAATGTATTGAAGACCTAGTGAATGCGATGTCTCTCCTGCGTCAATGTTACGAATGATTTCTGGTGAGTACCCTCTTTTGGAAAACATTCTTCTTTGCCTCATTCATCCTTATGAGTTCTTAACTAAGACTGGAATAGAAAATCAAATAACTATCGGAATGAAAATGCAAATTTTCAATTTCTGATTTTTTCTTTTGAGTTAGGGGCTTTTCAGAATATCTATCAGATGTAGTTCAATGTCCAGCGTGGCTTTAGCCGGGGAAGTAGTTGTTTTCTGTTAGACATTCACAAAAAATAACTTCATTTTAATCGTGGATTTTTCAAATCACAGAAAAATCTTTCTATCAATATTCAATTGAGAATGTTTCCCTTTTCAACATGAATACCCCACAAGAGGTTATCTTGACGATGGAAGATAGTGACTAAAGTTTATCTTTCAGTCGCAGATGATTCCACATCTGATTTTATGAACATCCTGTTTATATTTTCAACAAATCAATGATATGTTAATTATGTATGAATAGAGAAAAAGCGAAAGAGTATGTACACAAAATGAAAGCAAATAATATGAGAGATTCAGATAAATGAAATACCCAATTCAATATGAATATAATGAACAACTGAAGGAAAAGATAGGAAAAATAATGAAACAGTATAATTGAAAGGAGTACCAGTAATTGTAAAACCAAATGAATATTAGAAAAATTATATATCAGTATAAAATATAAAATGAAAGTAAGATAATCATGAAATATAAAATGTCATATATGAAGATATCTTGAAAAGTTTTCTCTCCTGATACGAAGAGATGTCTGAAGTCAAGTTTTTATGAAATAAAAGAACATAATATTAATAGTTGTAAATAATAGTTATCGTTGTAGAATTTGATTTTTTTGAACTGGTGGGAAATCTAGCAAAGTAGTTTTCTGAAATTAGAAAAATAGTATTAGTTAATGTAGATTCAATAACTGTAAATAAAGAAATTGATATTCAATATTTTCTAACTAGTAGAAAAGTATTGAATATAAATTAAGGAATGTTGTCATGTTATGAAAGACCAGAAATTTATTTTGAAAGGAAAAAAGAAATAATTTCATAAAAAACCCACAAAAAGAATAATTACTCAATATCTATTATTTCAAGAGATATTGTTTTTACATATTTTTGAAATTCTATTTCCTTTATGAAGCCTCTGTATAATATTGATAGATAAAAATATCCAAATACTATAATACAATAAATTTCATACACTGTCATAATGATTATAACCTATAATTGTTTAAAAGACAACAAAAAAGTCTAAATTTACAAAATCATCCTGAATAAAATGAGATCAACAAAATTATAAGCTTGAAACATACAGTATATGAAATTGTATCTAACTAAAAATAGCCAATGGGAGAACAACAAACTTCTTGATGACAATAGTCAAAGGAAACATTATGGAAATAAAATTTGAAATTAAAAATAAGGAAATAAAGCAAATTTACAAATATTAAAT
>JAFIRS010008812.1:0-14384 GCA_018342105.1 Gonioctena quinquepunctata | reverse complement strand
TATTTACCTAAACAGACAATTTGCATACTATAAGTTAAAAAATCAAAAAAAAAAAAAAATGCTTTTACATGATTATAAAAAATTTAGAAAATGACAGTTGGGGGGGTGGAAACATAACAGGATATACCTTTTTAACCTTTTTTCGTATGATGGCACAGTGGGTTTCCTGGTAGTTTTTTTTGTAAAATCAATAGAGCAGAAAATCTCTATTGATTGGCCAAATTAAAAAAAGTTCGTTTATAGATAGTGTTTTAAAATATTAATTTTTCATTCTGTAGGAAATTTTAATTGGGGCAAAAAATGAAATACCCCTTTTTTACAATGTTAAACATTGATTTATGGATTTTCAGTTTGTTCAGTTTGTTGAAATCGGAAGACAAGGGTTGCTTCTACCGGGGAATTGAAGCACCCAATTTTTTTTTTTTTATTTGTGAATATTAAAATTTTTTTTTCCGTAAAGTGTACATTTTATATTTTTATTTCCAACTGGGGGAAAGAATAATTGCAAAAATGACGCCATGCGGATTGGCCTTATCAACAAACAAACTGCAGTAATCACTATCTTAATGTCGCTAATAAAACAAATTTCCACGCTCCAGGATGACGTTTGGGCCCGGGGGCGAAAAAATCAAAGCATTCTAGAATCCTTCATGGGCATCAATGTTTCCCGAACTCGCCACCCCAAATCGGGGGGACATCTCCGCTGGAAAAGGGAATTCCAGGGATTTTCCGAAAAGGGCCCGATGACCCCGGATTTGGCTGCCTTCGAGTTCACGGGATGAGCCTTATTAAAACCCTCTGGGGGTTATAACAGAGGGCTGGGAGGGGGGGAGATTGTAGTGAACCAAAGTGCCAGGGGGATTCTTTTTTGCAATATTTAGGGGTTCACCTAATAAATGTATCATTATTTAATTCTTTGTTTCCAAACACGAAAAAAGAGAAGTGTTTTTACCCAGGGTTACAGGAAAAAAAATATTATCTTTTTCATTTTCTAACTATGGAATAAAACAAATCCAGAAATCATATGTACATATATGTAATAAACATATTAATCCATGCTACTTTTCCAGATTTTTACAATATTTTTGTTTTTTTCATTTTTATCCACTGGCATGGAGAACTTTACTTTACTTTAAAATGGGGAAGTACTCCTATTTTTGCTCAGTTAGTCAGTCAATTTTGTTCAACTATACAAAAATATATGCCTCAAAAATATTGCCTATCAAATTGAAAAATCCCTCCTGCATATACATAACATGATTTATTCAAAGTTTGTTTAGTTGAGAGAGAACACTTACGTGTGGAGTTATTTTCTTAAAAACAAAATATGTATATAATACCTTCCATGATACACTTTTGAATGTTTTGCTCTTACTGCTTATTGTTTACATTTCTGTTTGTACTTTTAGTTTCCTATCATCGTATTGTAAAGAATCCATACGCTAAATAAATAAATAACTGGTACATTCCCTGAGAAATTAAAATTAACAACAGTAACACCGATACCAAAAATTAAGAACACAATAGAAGCGATACATTTTCGTCCTGTTAATACATTGCCCGGGCTGGAAAAGATTTTAGAAATAGCAGTGTATGGACAAGTTGAAGAATTTTTAGATCTCGATAAAATAATCATGTTGAATCAATCAGCTTTCAGGAAAAAACATGTACTTCAGTAGTGTATGACCCTTTATTTCAAATTTAAATAATAAATGGATGTTTCATTTCAAATATAGGTAGTGTATGGATCCTTTATTTTAGTTTTAGTTTGAAGTGGGTCGTATCTCAAGAACGAAAAGAGTTAGAGTAATTTCGCAAACGGCATTCGATTCAGAATGGTTGATTTAGTATATGCTCATAATTTCAAAACGTTTCTCAGAAAAAAAAAATTTCTCGAAAAATCGAACAAAGGGTTAACCCATGAAATTCACCAAAAAACGAAATCGTCCTATTGCCTTCAGATTAAAGCCGAATGTAGAAAACATCATGGAAATTCCAAAAATATGTACTTTAGTAGTGTATGACGCTTCATTTCAAATTTAAATAATAAATGGATGTTTCATTTCAAATATAGGTAGTGTATGGATCCTTTATTTAAGTTTTAGTTTGAAGTGGGTCGTATCTCAAGAACGAAAAGAGTTAGAGTAATTTCGCAAACGGCATTCGAGTCAGAATGGTTGATTTAGTATATGCTCATAATTTCAAAACATTTCTCAGAAAAAATATTTCTCGAAAAAATCGAACAAAGGGTTAACCCATGAAATTCACCAAAAAACGAAATCGTCCTATTGCCTTCAGATTGAAGCCGAATGTAGAAAACATCATGGAGATTCCAAAAATATGTACTTCAGTGGTGTATGACCCTTTATTTCAAATTTAAATTCTAAATGGATGTTTCATTTCAAATATAGGTAGTGTATGGATCCTTTATTTAAGTTTTAGTTTGAAGTGGGTCGTATCTCAAGAACGAAAAGAGTTAGAGTAATTTCGCAAACGGCATTCGATTCAGAATGGTTGATTTAGTATATGCTCATAATTTCAAGACGTTCCTCAGAAAACAAATATTTCTCGAAAAAAATCGAACAAAGGGTTAACCCATGAAATTCACCAAAAAAACGAAATCGTCCTATTGCCTTCAGATTAAAGCCGAATGTAGAAAACATCATGGAGATTCCAAAAATATGTTCTTCAGTAGTGTATGACCCTTTATTTCAAATTTAAATAATAAATGGATGTTTTATTTCAAATATAGGTAGTGTATGGATCCTTTATTTTAGTTTTAGTTTGAAGTGGGTCGTATCTCAAGAACGAAAAGAGTTAGAGTAATTTCGCAAACGGCATTCGAGTCAGAATGGTTGATTTAGTATATGCTCATAATTTCAAGACGTTCCTCAGAAAACAAATATTTCTCGAAAAAATCGAACAAAGGGGTTAACCCATGAAATTCACCAAAAAAACGAAATCGTCCTATTGCCTTCAGATTAAAGCCGAATGTAGAAAACATCATGGAAATTCCAAAAATATGTACTTCAGTCGTGTATGACGCTTCTTTCAAATTTAGTTTCATTTCAAATATAGGTAGTGTATGGATCCTCTATTTTAGTTTCGATAGACAGGGTCGTTATAAATGGGTGGTTTTTTTTTTATGAAGATCATTGTTATTCATTTTTACTGAAAAAATAGAAATACGGTCAAAGTGGATAGTATTACAGGGGTGACAGCGTCGAGAAAATTATGAAAAGATAAATTTTCCCTTGTCAGGTAAAGTTAAGGGTGTTTTTTTCTATAAAACAGGGAAATGGGTCCAAGGCTAATTTATCCCTGTTACATTATCTTGTTCATAATGAAATGTTATCTCTTTGCTGGAAGGATGCATACTTCGTATTTACATTCAACCTGTGAAAAACGAATTACGATGTCACGTGATGATCCGCAAAGTTCGAAAATTGTAGTTTCCAACTTTGCAAAGTTTACATCTAATTTCATTCAAATCCATATTCCCCAAAGTGTATAGTGTGGTTCGCCATCTATTATGGAGTAGCGACAGCTCGATGAGTGAAACGAAAATAGAAATCTTGCAATATTTCCACTCATACTTTATGCTAGTTCAACTAATAGAAGAGAGATGGCCAAGTATTTTTTTTCCAAAATCACTGGTAATCTGAAAGGCGATTGTTAGACTGAAAAAGAAATGGCACAGCGACAAAATGTATACAGATCACTATAATAAACTCACCAATGACAATAATAGACATCGAAATTGAAACACAACTTTCTAAGGGCGGGTTGTATCACCTCTGGTCATCTTTGGTTTTGCAAAACTGCAGGTTCTCTCTCTTTTTATCGTCTTGATCTAGAAAGAGAGAAAACGTGTAGATAACCTTTACTTTAAAGGATGACTAGCTGTGTTACAACCCGACCTAAAAAATATCCAGGGCGTCAAGGATCGAACCATCAAGGAAAATCTCTATGGCACATGTCGAAGAGAATAAAAAAGCTCTGCGAACCAATGTCAGCCATAGAGAGTGGTCCTGCGAAAAGGTGAGTTAGTTGTGGAACTTTCCAGCTGCGTTATCATACATAAAAAAAAATTATGGAAAAAAAAATATACGGGTTGACTAGAGAACCTCCTCCTTTTTGGTTTCGTCGGTTAAAAAGGAGAGCAACATGTTTATAAACAAAGAATATCAATAACTTGTCGCTGAAAGTAAAACTTAAACCAACAGATAGTGGCATGATCCTGAAAAAGCGGCGGCTAGTATTGAAGTACTCTGATTGGCTGGAAGCAAGAAGCCAACGTCAAGATGCTGGTGTGGAAGGCCGCCTTCATGTGCGCCTTGCCTACAGAATTATTACCCAGGTTATAATTCTGTGGCCTTGCCTCAACGTCTAGTCACAAGTTGAACATGAAATATACTTGTTTCTCACTGGCTTAGATCATATCTTTTATCTCCCTTCTAGATATATTGAAATTTGAAGTGACAGTCATGTTAGTGCGAGCTTACACGATCCAATAAACTGGTCAATTTTGTGACCTTGAATTTTATTGATTGGTGTAAACAGAAAATTTTCGTCAATTTGAACTTGACCAATAAATTTTTCATCAATTTTTAGTGAATATTTGCAGTTACGTTATTATTTACGCGATTTCACATACCCTACCCTAACCGCGAGAAAAATGATTTTGCAAAAAAATACATAATTTACGTTGCATTACATTCGCAGAAATGTGCATTGCTGGATATAAAAGACAGAGATGTAGAAGATGGTGGATTAGAGCTTGGATTGAGAAAAGAGGGAAACGAAACGACAATTCCTGGGTGCAGATCCTAATCAATTCAAACGATATTTAAGAGTCAATCAATAAGCTATTGAATAATATTCGGAACTTTTCCTATAGTTGAACCATTTCTTGTCAGTATGTTGGTATTCCTGAGTAATAACTGTTGCCAAAATTGACCAATAAGCCTCAAGCGCGAAAAACTGTCATGTGTCATATTACAGAAGCGTCGGCATTACACACATATTCGATATAATATATCAAACAAATTTGCAGTAGGAAATTGAGGTTTTAGTAGAATGAAAAGGTTTGAATCATTACACTGATAATTAATTTTGTAGATGATGAAAAACGAAAATGATGAAGAGAGCGACTTTGAAGAATGTGACTCGGAGTTGGTGGAGACATCTTTCAAACCTTCCTATGTTGTCATTGCTATTGATACCCATCCACTGATGTTTAAACGAAATAAAGATGGAAAAATGCATTTCCGAAGTTGTCTTGAAGCTTGTCATGCTCTGGCTGAATCTCTCATTTTCAAGTCAGATACAAGGAGTTGGAGTCCCTTTGCTGTATTGTTGGCTGGAGAACAAACAGCATTGATCAATTTCCAGAATAACATACTTGATTCGATAAATCTGTTGAAAGCCAAATCTCAACTAACAGATGATGAACTAATCAAAGAATTTCAGAGAAAAGGAGAATTAGATTTGAGCAGTTTCTTTCTGAGTTGCAAAAAACTCTTCCATGATATAAAAACTCCATTTTATCAAAGATCTCTAATATATATTACAAATGATGATAAACCTGTGAAAAATAAACAAACCAAATTTACTGCTTTGAATGAAGCGAAAACTTTTGGAGGAAGTCAAATTGAATTTGAAGTTATATGTACAATTGAGAGCTTCAATTATAAATTCTTTTATAATGAGCTCTTTTCATTATTGGTTAGCCCAAAAGCGGAGGAAATTTGTATTGATACTGAGGGGCTCACTCAGAAATTATCTAGGTCGGTAATAATGAAACACAATCAGAGAAGCCTGAATTTTTATCCTTTCAAAAATGATACTACTCGCTTTTTGAAGTGTTTGAAGGTAGAATTCATACATCCCAGCCGTCTTCTAAATACTATGATGACAAAAGATGGAAAAAAGGTAATAAATAGCAATACAGGCGTAGATGAAAATACTCCTTCATTTCATTTCAAAACACCTGACATTGAACGAGCAAAGAGTGTAGAATTTGATCTTGCCGAAAAGGATGCATTGTTGAATTATGATGTACCAAAAGGTATAACACTTCTATACGTTTCTAATAGACTTATAGACTATGGTCATGTCTTGAACAGGCCTAGCTTGATCAAAGAGGATCCCAAGGAGGATCTGCCCTATTTCAAGAAATTCTGGCAAAATTGTGTTGACATGAATAAAGTACTTGTTTGCTTGTTGAAATTAAGACAACCAGATAAACTTCGATATTGCGAACTTATACCAACCAAAGTTGATGGTTCTCCAATGTTTTTGTGTAAGAATAACTTTATTTAATTTTTTTCATTTTAATTATATATATATATTTCAGTAAAACAATTACCCTATGGGAATGAAATCACCTATCCTACAGAACAAGATTATGTGAAAGAATGTCCAAATGAAGATCAAAGAAAAGCAATTCAGAACCTGGTTGACAAATTAACATTTGATTTCAATATCAAAATGGTGCCCGATATATCACTTCAGAAAAAGAAAGCCTATGTTAAGGCAAAGTTGCTGGATGAGCCGGTGGATGAAGTGAATGATATAGACTTCAATAGAGATACTCTGGACAGTCATTTGAAAGAAGTGGCAGAAGAAATAAAGAATAAATTCAATTTGTGTGGAGAAAAGAAAAGGAAAGCCCCTCTGCAAAAAGGCCCCCCTCAGAAAAGAAAAAACTAAAATAACTTTGATACCAACATGTACGAGTTCTATTTTGGTTCAATATATTTAATCTTTTTCAGAAATTTTGTGTTTTCCACACTATGAAAAAATGCCATCAAAATATACTTCATTTCCAAAGAATTGGATTTTCATTGACACACAGTGTTAGGGCATAACTGGTAACATAAATATTATAGAGGACACCCTGTAGAATCAGCAATAAAAAATAAATCAAACAATACACACAGCTATAATTTAAAAAAATAATTCAATGGAATGTCTCGTGCAATACAAAATCAGTTGATGAATCTTTATAATAATATCCTTAACTATACATGAACAAGTAGCTTAACGAATAAAAAAGTATTTAAGATCGTACATGTAAATGTGAATATATAAAAACAAATCTTCAAAAACATTCAGAACATCTGATATTAAAAAGTATGTTCGTCAAAAAATTCCCATTTAAGATCTACCAGAAAGCAGTGCCTTGAATTATTTTCTAAAAATAACTCCAGATACCACTCCTTTTATTTAACCGACGAAAAAAAAGGAGCAGGTTCTCTGTTGACGCGTATTTTTATTTTTTTCACAGAGTAGTTCGATTTTGATGATTCCTTTTTCATTGGATAGGGTATACTTCAAAGTTGGTTCCATTTGAAATTGAAAAAAAAATGTTACCCTCAAGGGTAGAAAAATACGGGATATTTATCGTTCATCCACTGATTTTTCACCAGTTAACTGATTCTACCACTCATAACTTTGTACTGGGTTATCCGATTTAGTTGATTCTTTTTTTATTGGACAGGGTATACTTCAAAGTTGCTCGTTTTTTTTTATTTGGAAAGGAATAATCCACCCCTAAGGGTAGAAAAATTGGGAATTAATAATTTTTTATCTGTGAACCAATTCTGTTGAAACTTGGCACATATATATATTTAGTTCTGATAACACTACAGCATAATGGATACCTGGAGTCAATTGAGTAGGTAGTCATGAGTAGATTTTAGCCACAAAAAAGTTAAAAATAAAAACAAAACATGAAACCGACGAAAAAAGAAACTGAAAAGCAAAAAATAACCCTTCTTAGTCTTAATAACTAAGCTCCTAAACTATTATGTAAGTAACTAATTTTGAGTCGGCGCCAAACAAACTAGCAATTGAATTAGGTAAAGCGTAAAATGATGGCAGCTGGATGCACGTTGATTGTTTGATTGGCGCCGACTCAAAATTATTTACATTAGTTTAGGAGCTTAGTTATTAAGACTAAGAAGGGTTATTTTTCAGTTTCGTTTTTTGCCAGTTTCATTTTTTGTTGAAAAGTTTTCATTTCTTAATTTTTTGTGGCCAAAATCTACTAATAACTTACTCAATTAACAATTAAGGTATCCATTATGTTGTAGTGTCATCAGAACTACATATGTGTGCCAAGTTTCGAGAGAATCAATCAATCAAAATATACTTTATTGTCTAAGATAGTTTCTTGTTGACAAAGCTTTGTGAAAGGGACATAAACAATTAATAATAAAAATGCTTACTCATAAATTCAAATATATACATCACATATACAAACACAACTAATAACACTTCCAAAACATGGTAAAATGTTATAGTTGATCGTTGGGTGTACAGTGCTAGTCATACATAATGATCTAACTAAGGTTGTCACTATAGAATTCCTGCAGGTTGTAATATGCCTTTTTGAGAACGATATTCTTAATTGAATTTCGAAATAGTGTGAGATTTATTGTGTTCTTGAGAAGGCCAGGTAGGTGGTTATAAATCTTCCTACTCTCGAATATAAGGCAATTTTTTGTCAAGGATGATGTTGGTATGGGCATATTAATATTATTGTGTTGATGGGTAATATAACAGGGTATATTATTTGGCTCTTTTGATTTCATTTTATGTATTAAGCACACTGTTTCGAGAATAAATATACAAGTTAGCGTTAAAATTCGATGTTCAATAAAAAGTGGCTTACAATGAACCCTTGAACGACATTTACAAAAGTACCTCAATGCTCTCTTTTGAAGTACAAATATTGACTTCATCAACTGGTTAGAGCAGGAACCCCAGAAGGAGATGCCATATCTTATGTGAGATTCAGTCAGTGAGAAGTAAGCTATTCTGCCTGACTTGAGGCCAAGTTCATTGGTAATGACTCGAACAGCATAACAGCCTGATGCTAATGTTTTACTAAGTTTTTTTATTTTTTTTTATCAGTTCACACGTGGAAAATTAATCATCCCCCATGTTAGGGGTGGATAATTCTTCTTCAAATATGACCAACTTCGAGGTATACCCTATACAATAAAAAAGGAATAATCTAAATTGGTTAACCCAGTACAAAGTTTTTCCTGATAGAATCGGTTAACGGGCTAAAATTTAGAGGGTGAACGATCAATATCCTCCATTTTGCTACCCTTAGAGGTGGCATTTTTTTTCAATTTCAAATGGAACCAATTTCGTAGTACAACCCTATCCAATGAAAAAAGAATAATCGAAATCGGACTACTCTGTGAAGTTATGCTTGGTCATACAAAAAAAATAAAAAAATATACGCGTCAACTAGAGAACCTCCTCCTTTTTTATTTCGTCGGTTAAAAATAAAATAAACCTTCTTAAGTCTTAATAATAACTGAGCTCCTAAACTAATGTGCAACAACAAACAATCAACGAAGATCATAATATTACTTTGAAGAAATAATCAAAATGCTGCCATGCATCTCGCTGCCATCATTTTACGCTTTACCTGATTCAATTGCTAGTTTGTTTGGCGCCGACTCAAAATTGGTTACTCACATTAGTTCAGGAGCTCAGTTATCATTAAGACTAAGGTTTATTTTATTTTTTGCTTTTCAGTTTATTTTTTCGTCGACGAATAATTTTTTGTTAAAAAGTTTTTATATTTTCTGGTAACTGGTGGAATATCTTGCATCCATTATATATTAATGAATCTTTCACAAGATAAGATGAAGGAATTAGTAGTTTCAAATGTTTGTCAGGTAGAATAAGCGTTCACTCTATTGTATATGGATTTGAGACATATCGTTTCCACTATATATATCGATACGACAGTCAGTATTTTGTGATGATTAAGGCATAGTCTGCATGAGTCCCGAAGTTTTAGTTTGCATAGGCTTATCAGAGCACGTTTTTGTTGAACAAAGACACCATACCATAGTTACAAATCTAAAACATATTCTTGAATTGATGCAGCCCATACTTGATGAAAATCTATATTCAAGCAAACAAAAGACACTCAATTCACTATCTCTGAAGAAGCTATTGTATAGCGAAACATGTGTTGTAGTTTTGTAAACCCAGTTAGTGAAAATCATTTAGTGAAATTAATGACTGAACATTTTTAAATGGCGAATATTTGTAAGGCATTCACTAGTAGCAGAGTCATTTGGTGAAGTAAAGATGTGAAAACAGTCAAAGTTCTGAAATTATTTGTTTATTCAGGATAAATAAGTTTCACAAAATGATTTTTTATATGATAAGTTTTCGATAAAATAAGTAATTGTTGTTTTCGTCAGTTTTGAGATGAAGACATACAATTTTCCATTATACTCCGATAATTTTCCTTCCAACAAAACCTGCAATAAGTAAAAAAAATATCAAAATCATTGTTTTCAATTTTAATGAAATATCCTTGAAAAATTATGAACAGAGATGTGAACAGCCAAACATTGAATAGTATATATATATATATATATATATACATAATTAAAAACAAAAAAGTTTCTTGAATCCTAGTATGTTTTTGTACTTGGGAGGATCTTGGGTTTCTGATTCCTTAATTAGTACCAATGTTGAAAAGGGAAACATTCTCAATTGAATATTGATAGAAAGATTTTTCTGTGAATTGAAAAATCTACGATTAAAATGAAGTTATTTTTTGTGAATGTCTAACAGATTCTAACTTTTTCCATCTTTGCAAAGTGAGATTGCTTCTTGAAAATGTGTTTCCCATTTCTTCTGGTCTTCCTGATGATCGTGGAAGCGTGAAATAGATTTTCGTCGACAAAAATATATTGAAGACCTAGTAAATGCGATGTCTCTCCTGCGTCAATGTTACGAATGATTTCTGGTGAGTACTCTCTTTTGGAAAACATTCTTCTTTGCCTCATTCATCTTTATGAGTTCTCAATTAAGACTGGAATAGAAAATCAAATAACTATCTGAATGAAAATGCAAATTTTCAATTTTAGATTTCTTCTTTTGAGTTAGGGATTTTTCAGAATATCTATCAGATGTAGTTCAATGTCCAGCGTGGCTTTAGCCGTGGAAGTAGTTGTTTTTTGTTAGACATTCACAAAATATAACTTCATTTTAATCGTTCAATTCACAGAAAAATCTTTCTATCAATATTCAATTGAGAATGTTTCCCTTTTCAACATGAATACCCCACAAGAGGTTATCTTGACGATGGAAGATAGTGACTAAAGTTTATCTTTCAGTCGCAGATGATTCCACATCTGATTTTATGAACATCCTGTTTATATTTTCAACAAATCAATAGTACCAATGCTTCATATTTAAACGTTTCGTCCCTAGCCAGGGGCTTCTTCAGTAGTAGTACCAAAAGCTACCTATAATTATACATTGATATTTGAAAAATGCAATAATGAACTACTGAAGAAGAAGGGGCGAAACGTTTAAATATTCATCTTTGTTGCTAATTCAAGAATCTAAAACCCAATATATATATATATATATATATATATATATATATATATATATATATATATATATATATATATATATATAAATAAAAATGGATCAATCAACATACAAAATTCAGAATATCACAATAAGAAAGTAGATTATGTTGTTGAGGGCACAAATCTTCAATTGGATTGTTACCATTTCATTGAGAAATCACGATTTTTTTAAAATCACTTTAATCAATTTCCTATCAGTAGTGATTGATATATTTTATTAAACAAAAAGATAGGCAGTAGCAGCTATTTGTATAACAATATACCTTTCCTCCTCTGGATGGATCAAGGTAGGGAGGAAATGGCACTTTACTCTGGAGATATTTTTTTTTTCTTTACAATATCTTCTAAAGCTTATTAACTCCGCGGAATTCATGATACATCACAAGGATATAACACTATATTTCTGTTATCAATATTGACAACCACTACATGACTTTCTGAAATTTAGTAGCATCATTAATTAGTTTCATATAGGGTACATAAAAAAATAAAATTGATTTCATCAACAATTGAACTTACTACGTCACCCAATTTTATATCATCAGGATTCTTTGGAAAATTTTTGCTGAGGTTTTGCAAAGCAGAATATGTCATCATAGTAGCTTGAGAAAGAATACTACTGTCTTTTTTATTCTGCTGGAAACCAAACAAGTCTCTTATTTTGTTACTTGATGTTGTTTTCTCAAAATAGTTATTATCCAGCAAACAAGTAATATGTCCACTACCATCATGTACTGAAAAGGTTCAAAAATGAAATAAGGTCATATGAGAAATTGAAAATATGAATGTTGTTGTATCAAACTCACCACTGAGATTCAACTTATCCTTAAAGGGTGTTTTACATACAATGACTCCACATATTTGTACGAAAACAATATTGATTTTTCTAATAACAAAGTAATCATACTGCTTTGTGGATTTCAATATATCACCAATAAAGCATTGCATAACTCTGTAATAATAAACTTTATCCAATTTATGTTTCCAAACTGTTGAATAAAATTTTCCTCCAGCATTTTTTTCCACTTTATGTGTATTCAAGTCTGAAACAGAAGCATGGTATTGCTGACAATAATGTTTAATGTTTTAAAAAATTGTTAATAATGTTGAGTGAAAAGTGAAAGAAAAAAACTAGTGATTTGTCAATTTAATAGTGTGCTATTTTTTTTTCAAAATTTTGGTTTTATGAAAGATTGTCCTGTAATGTTTGTAAGAACACCATGGTAGCCATGAATGTTAGGGAAAAGTTTGATGGGGACAACGTAACGAATAATTTTCTGCATGTTGTGGTAAATCATGCTGTATAGTGATGCAAAAGAAATATTTAATTTTCTTAGATGTATCTTCTTTCAATAAGTCTTCCAATAAACTTTTTTTTTTAACTTTAAGTGGAAGGGATGGATCATCTGAATGAAATGTACCCATTTTTCTTGTCGGTGAGTTTATATTGACTAGTTGAAGCTATTGAATATTTGTGCATTTTCATTCTAGAAAAATGTTCGAAGTATGTTTAATATTGAACATCTAGTATTTCAATATAGATACATTTCCAGAAAAATCAATAAAATATATTTGTATACAACTCTTATAACCAAATCGTAAACATTGTAAAATAGACACTGTGGGATCTTTTTCATTAAGGATAGATAACTCATCTACATAATATTGAAATCCCAATAAAATTCACTCCCATATTTTTTTGAAAAAATATTCCTAAAACATACCAAAGGATCAATTGCAGATAAATTTAAAACCCATATACTCAAATTCAAGAGTTTCGATTGTGAAAATTAAGATAAATCAAATATACTTTGTCAGACGAAACTAATCTTATTGACAGTCGTTGAAGAATTACATTAAAAGAACAAAGTAGAACATTGAAAACTATACAATAAAAACGACAAATGGTATAGGTGCACACAGATTAAAATTTGTATAAGTTGAATAATTAAGATAAGTAAGAATACATAGAAAACGAAATTTCTGATATTTTTCAAAATGTCAAACTCTTCTTGTATAAAATCCAAACCAAGACATCCATACTAATATTGTAATAGTAATATTGAACAAGTGATTCGAGAAATTTTCCCCAAAGTTCATTCATGCGAGATCATAGAGCGAAAAAATTTAATAATAGGATATTTTCCTAAGGTCTTATCAAGGATTCGTTATATTTTGAAAATCACGAGGATAGTGCAATTTTCATTCTAATTAGTTACCAACTTATATCATTCCCAACACTGCTGCTGCTTTCTCCTAATTCTTTGTATATTTCCGTTTGTTTTTTTTCCATTTTCCTAAAAAAAACAAGTCTTGATTACGAGTGTGTAAAACTATATTCTGCCAACAATTTTGCGATTTTTGTAATTCCTATAATTTCTATAGTCAATACTATTTCTTTCAATCCAAACATAAATTCAACCTCACTTTTGTGATGTTTTTAGTATGTATAAGATGTCTAGAAACCCTGGTGTATGCACTCATATCTGAAAATGTGTGGGATCAAACGTGCGACAATATGGCCTGCTTGATTTCTTAGATGGCGACCTGATTCGAATGATTGTTGAGTAGATGTCAACACCAAAGAGCAACTCTCCTAAGAATTTTATTCGGACAATGTTCAGTCCGCTCCGAAATCGTCAAAGATGTGGAAGAACTAGATTTCGCAATTCAGCCATTGTCTTCAATCATTTGGGCAGACAGCGACCAGCGACAAACAGTTTAGGTTTCTTTACTTTATTACTACATCCACCTTTCGAATCGAAGCTTCGGCTTTTCGCTCCTCGGTGTCGCCGCCGTTACAACGAATCAGTATTTTCCCAAGATTTTAACCTAAAATCTTAGATTACGACGAAAATGGCCTAAAAAGACACTGTCGGCCTAGAATTTGATTCTTGTGTGCTCTTGGCGTTTGGCTTATTCAATTGTGGCGTTAGAAAATCGAGAATTCCGTTT
>JAFIRS010008811.1:0-14396 GCA_018342105.1 Gonioctena quinquepunctata | reverse complement strand
CGTTTTCGATACCAATACTGCACCATTCTCGTCGTTTTCGATACCAATACTGAGCCATTCTCGTCGTTTTCGTCGTTTTCGATACCAATACTGCGTCATTCTCGTCGTTTTCATCGTTTTCGATACCAATACTGCGCCATTCTCGTCGTTTTCGATACCAATACCGTGTCTTTCTCGTCGTTTTCGTCGTTTTCGATACCAATACTGCGCCATTCTCGTCGTTTTCGTCGTTTTCGATACCAATACTGAGCCATTCTCGTCGTTTTCGTCGTTTTCTCGTTTTCGATACCAATACTGCGCCATTCTCGTCGTTTTCGTCGTTTTCGATACCAATACTGAGCCATTCTCGTCGTTTTCGATACCAATACTGAGCCATTCTCGTCGTTTTCGTCGTTTTCGATACACAATACCGTGCCATTCTCGTCGTTTTCGATACCAATACTGCGCCATTCTCGTCGTTTTCGATACCAATACTCGAGCCATTCTCGTCGTTTTCGATACCAATACTGCGCCATTCTCGTCGTTTTCGTCGTTTTCGATACCAATACTGAGCCATTCTCGTCGTTTTCGTCGTTTTCGTCGTTTTCGATACCAATACTGCGTCATTCTCGTCGTTTTCGTCGTTTTCGATACCAATACTGCGCCATTCTCGTCGTTTTCGTCGTTTTCGATACACAATACCGTGCCATTCTCGTCGTTTTCGTCGTTTTCGATACCAATACTGCGTCAATCTCGTCGTTTTCGTCGTTTTCGATACCAATACTGCGCCATTCTCGTCGTTTTCGATACCAATACTGAGCCATTCTCGTCGTTTTCGATAGACCAAAGCCACGGTCCAACCCTCACATGTCCCTCTGGGCCAACATCACGGTTGACCACCCAACTCAACCCAAATACGGCTGTTTGCACCCCACTAGCTGGACCAATCGCCGAAATTCAGCCGTTGACGTCCACATTCCGTCGCCAAACCGAACGCCTCATCTCAGCACAGGCCGTTTGGCGGTGTCTTTTCACCCCGTTCCAGGCCAGACCGTGTAAGTTTGCGGCCATTCCGTCACGGGCCATGGCTAATCCCGTTGCCGCCAACCGAAAATTGAGGCAACTCCACCCAAATATGACCGTCTGCACCCACCAGCTGGATCAACCCCTACTTTCGGTCTTTGAAGCGAAGTTTCGACCATGGGCCACCGAAAAAGCTATCCAACGGTATCGTGAAGTCTGCCGTCGTCATTTTGACCTTTGACGTCTACCGACACCGCCAGGATTACGTCATGGAACACATTCCCCAGGTGGGCCAACCCCCAATTTACCCCCAATCCACAGCCACTGGCCAACACTCATCCGCTCACCTATGCCACGCGCCATTGTTTCAGCGACGTACGCACCTGTCTATAAATAGAATTGATCCCTGTGCTCATAGTGACATGGTCTCAAGTCACCCCATCCCTGCTTATTGCTTTGCTTTATTTCGAAAATTCTATTCGCCCTGTAAATGTTATTGATTTGTATTACTATTACTTTCTCATTTATGTTTCTTTTTTTCAACTCAAAATTTTTGTTAACCACGTTCATGTCATTCATTTTCATTATTGTTATTTTATCATCCCTTTTTTTAATTTTTTTTTTGTCATATATTTTCATTATTTTTTTTTTTTTTTTTCCTTTTTTTTAAAATTTTCATTAATCATGTTCTTATTTTTAATTTTTTTCTTGTGATATTATTCATTTTTATATTTTGTATCTGTGTATCATTTTTTTCTAATAGATTGTTACTATCATCTGTTTTTTGTATAACTATCCCTGAATTTTATTTTGCTCACTACTTATGTCTAATTGTTCACATATTCTTTTTTTTTCTTTTTATGCTATCATGGTTTTCTTGCATTTTCTTTTCTAATCTTGCCATACTTTCTCTATATTCTTTGAAACTTTCTTTCATACTTTCGAAGCATTCTTTCATGCATTCCTCCAATTTTTTTATCTGACTGTCTGTCAAATCCATAATTGTTTTTTATTCACCACTATCTATACGTTGGAATGCCAATTGCTAATGTTCGACCAGTGTTTCGATAAATATTAAGAAATAATATATTGCCTTTACTTTGCCTTGAAACGATATAATGCCCTTACTTGCCCCACTACATTGCGATAAATATTAAGAGATAATATATTTCCTTTACTCGCCTATTTTGCCTTTTCGAGCCCCACGATTTGTGCGCCAATTCTAATGCTATTGATAAATTGTAAATATAAATTGTTTTTATATAATGAAAATTGCTAATAGCTTTCGCCCTTCTTTGTGAGCCAAATTGTTATGATATAGATAAGTATTTTCGCCCTGTATAATATGTTTTGTGATGTAATAATAATTGCTAGCTAACGTCACTGTTCTCTCGTCACATTGCTGCCAATTGTTATACTTCCTCACCACAGCTAAGCACAGTTGGTACGCCTCTTGTCTCAGATAGCTGGTTCAGGCAATTGAGCCACTAGCCACTGCTTGATATGTCAAATTTCTATTTATTCAATGGTCATGAGTATGATTGTTGATCATTGTAGAAAACAAACGACAAAGTAGCAGAAAACAATTATTTCCTTTATTCAGGAAAACTTAATTTTACCTGGCCTACGAAAGATAACTTACTCTAAGGTGAATCAACAAATATTCATGGATAATCATGAGGAAAGTTCATTGGTAAAATATACACAACCTCACTTTTACTTTGAAAGTAAAAATTTCTTTAATAGTTCGAAATCAATTGAAATAAAGTTCTTTCGATGGAATATGCGTTACTAGTGAAGTTGTTCAGTTCGGAATGTGCACTATGGAAGGTTTATACCTGTCTGGAACTGTCGCTGTTCAATACACGCCAGGATTTGGATACCCTTTCACTCCAATGCTATCAGGAACTCCAATACCAAATAGAAGGAACCATACACATTCAGCAATCAGCTTTGGATACTTGTATATGGTGTAAAAATAAGGTGATGTTGGTTTTCCGCTTGATAAAGTTGAAATTCTTCAATTTTTTTTTCTCCCAAAAATATAACGTGGCATTCGTTTTAAATTTATTTTCGATCTCCTTCGTGGCTTTGTTTGTTGTCACCTGGATACCAATTTTGTTCCTTCCCTCCGATTCGAATTTTTGAATTCGCGCACTATATTGTCACTTTTTCACTGTTTGTGGTTATTTGTCATAACTTATACATAAAACTATTTTTCCATTCTTATTAACTATGTACAAATTTCAATAATAATTGCCTCTGACACTCTCTCGTTCTTATTCCCTCACAATTTCAAATTCTACATGTGACCATCTGTTCCCTGATTGGCTATTGTCATCAAGAAGTTTGCTGTTCTACCATTGGCTACTTTTAGTTAGCTACAATTTCATATACTGTATGTTTCAAATTTATAAATTTGTAGATCACATTTTATTCAGGAAAATTTTGTAAATCTAGACTTTTTGTTGTCTTTTGAAGAATTATGGGTTGTAATCATTCTGACAGTGTATGAAATTGATTGTGTTATAGTATTTAGACATTTTTATCTATTCATATCATACAGAGGCTTGATAAGGGAAATAGAATTTCAAAAATTTGTAAAAACAATCTCTTGAAACTAATAGCTAATCAATAATTATTCTTTTTTGTGGGTTTTCTCTTTTTAAAATATCTAACTGGTTTTTCATAACATAACTATATATATATATATATATATATATATATATATATATATATATATATATATATATATATATCCCTATAATCTGTGCGGTGAAGCTTGGACCTAATGTCGTGGAATTTTGATGGCACGAAATTTCGTGCACATTAATAGCTCACCAAGAGATGTCAGCATAGGCCAATCCACGACACCAATATTCGTACTCCTAGTGCGTTCTGAGTAACGCAAAACAAATAACTAGATAAAGAGAAATTTGTTACGAATCGAAGAGCTCACCATCCACCAACAGCTGTTTCATGGTTTCCCAATCATCAGGACGGCTTGTGATCTCTTTCAAATTCGTATCAAATATCTCATGGTGCTAATACCTACTGGCAAGTACGAAAATGTGAAAAGCATCAAATTATAGATAGTGACACCTATAATCTGTGCGGTGAAGCTTAGACCTAATGTCGTGGAATCTCAATGGCACGAAATTTCGTGGGCATTAATAGTTCACCAAAAGATGTCAGCATAGACACCAATTGTCGTACTCCTAGTGCGTTCAGAGCAACGCAAAACAAATAACTAGATAAAGAGAAATTTGTTACGAATCCAAGAGAGCTCACCATCCGTCAACAGCTGTTTCATGGTTTCCCAATCATCAGGACGGCTTGTGGTCTCTTTCAAATTCGTATCAAATATCTGATAGTACTGATACCTACCGGCAAGAACGAAAATGTGAAAAGCATCAAATTATACTTAGACTCAATGTCGTAGAATTTCAATGGCACCAAATTCCGTGCATATTGATAGGTCACCAACAGAATGGAATCGTGCTATAATCTCGAAACTCGTCGCCAGTTTGAATTCGTGGATTTTGACATAACAATCATGATCTGCGACCACAAAAACCCCCACATACCTACCAATTATTATTAATTAATTAAAATTAATTAAAAAAAAAACCTGTCATTTGTTTTCTACTTATTCCTCAATTGATTTTTATTTTCGGGTATATCTCGTATTGCATTCATTTCATTCGTTAATAATTTTTTTATGTTTTTTTCGATCTTTATTTTAACTCACTTACTTTTTTCTAGAACTTTCTCTTATGTCTGGAATATATTTTGAATGAACTAACTGATACCATTTGCGATGCAACTTCCGTTATAATAATTGCAATTGAATACCCCACAAGAGGTTATCTTGAACGATGAAAGATAGTGACTAAAGTTTATCTTTCAGTCGCAGATGATTCTACATCTGATTTTATGAACATCCTGTTCATATTTTCAAACAAAGCAATAATTGCAGCTTTGAAATTACCATCGTTGTGTTGTTCAACAGCTGTTATGTTACCTTTCTTTGTACTTATTTGCATTGTGAATTTTTTAAGATCTAATCCGTTTTTGCGATTGATTCATTGCTATCACTTCTTAGTTATTCCACTGTTATATCTTTTGCACAAACAAAAATCGATTAAAAAAAATTGGTACCTGCTGACCACTCGAAGGATCGTTCTCATTCGACAATGTTTTAATCAAATTGATTTCCCATCTACATAATAAAAAATGTCAAGTTTCAATATACACAACAAATAATATACGCTAGAATATACGTAAATGACTAAACTAACGTAGGGACTCTTCTTTACTGGTAAATCGCAGGAAACAGCACTGGAGAGAATGTTATCTTCAGAATTTTATTTCGGAGCTATCTATCTAATGTTGAATAACTTACATTCTCTGAATTGATTACCGATATACGGAAAAAAAAACTAGAACCATTGTTTATAGAGAAAAAAGATAGTTAGTCAACCTTATGTCATTGTCTAATATAAACAATGCTTATGTCGTTTTTGTCACACACAAATGGAGACCATCACTAGATGGCACTAGTCCGCTGGTCTACAGTCACGTTTGTTTTAGTTTTTGTCCGTCTGTCGTTGATCAATTCAGAGAATGTAAATTATTCAACATTAAAATTAAAAGAATTACCAGTAAAGGGAGAGTTTCCTACGTTAGTTTCGTCGTTTGCGTATATTCTAGCATAGGTAAATTATTTGTTGTGTATATTGAAACTTGAGAAATACATTTTTGTTGTGTAGATGGAAAATAAATAAGATAATAATAGTGACAAACAGTAATCTACAAATGAGAACGATCCTTCTAGTGGTCAACCGTTACCAATTTTTTTTAATAGATATTTTTTTGTGCATAACACATAACAGTGGAATAACTATGAAGTGATAGCAATGAATCAATCGAAAAAGCAGACTCAATTTTATGAAATTCACAATGCAGTTTCAAAGAAAGGTAACATAATAGCTTTTGATCAACACAACGACGGCAATGAAATATTTTCAAACATGCAATCATTATTACAAAGTTGCATCGCAAATGGTCAGTTAGTAATTCAAAAGATATCGCAGACATAAGTGAAAGTTCTAGAAAAAAGTAAGTAAGTTAAAATAAGGAAGTGTATTGGGGTACGGGCGGTTGGACCCCAATAAGCGAACTTTTCACCCGACTGCGCGACGCAAAGGAGAGTACCTGATGTGTTTATCAGCCTATGTGTGTATAAATGTTTGTTATTTGTGGCGCTCTAAAGACCAAACGCGTGGGCCGATTTTGATGATTCTTTCATCAATCCAATTATCTTAATCTTGCGAGTGTCACGAAAGACATGACAGTAATATCAAAATTCAATATGGCGACAACCAGACGCCATATTGTGAATGAAGAAACAGAATGAGACGGCCGCGTTATGACAGTATGAAACCGCCGGATTCGTGTTCAGGAGGCAAAAACTAACAAGAAAAGTATTACAGCTAATTTCAGGGAGCATGAGCACGACGTCTATACATCTACCAGTAAATTCAGTAGGTTAGGTGATACAAGCACACTGTGACATACCCTGTAAGGAAATAATACATAAGTTCAGATGCTCGGACCAAAATACAAAAAGTCCGCGGATCTGAGCGCTCGGACCCCAATACACTTCCTTAAAATATAGACGAAAAAAAGCAACAAAAAATATTAACGAATGAAATACGAGATATACCCAAAAATATAGAGTTGAGTAACAAATACCTACAAAACAAATACGAGGATATCCAAACAATAATATAAAATGTGACAAATTAGAAAAATTACAAAAAGTACAAGGGAAACGTGAAATACAAAAACGGCCAAATATGCGTATTACTCGCGCATCAATTTCATTGTGAATTTTTCGAAAACTGTGGACCCCACAATCATAGCCATTGTTTTTCTGAAACAGTAGGTAACCTTCTGGGAACATGACGCTGAAGCTGGCAGACCAAAACCTGCAGAGAAAAGTAGTGATCGGCGACAGGCAAAGTTTTTGACGGACCGGCGAATATAATCCATTCTATCATTCAGTCATTTTTACGATTTTTCATGAAGATACCACAAAACAAACTGAAGGAAGGACTAGAAAACGTCGTGTCCAGTATCTTGAGATTTTCAAATTTTTTCTCAAAACTCTGACATGCAAAAAGTATAGAACATGAAATTTTCCAAAAAGTGGGCAGAAACATTACTGAAAAGATATGTGTTATTCAATTTTCGATTCCTATTCTTATTTTTACAAGCTTTTATTTAGTTTCATCTGTACCGATGTCTGTGGGTTTGTAATCAAATTTGTTAAATTTGACTCACTTCTAGTTGTTCGATGAACGTTGAATTTGGCAGATGTTCATAAATCCGGTGACAATACATTATAGAATTTTTGCTGGAGAAAAAACGAAATGGTGGCTCCAATATGGCGGACGAGTTTTATTATTATTTTATTATTTGTATGATTATAGTTCGATTCTATTCAAAATTGGTAGGTGAGGGTTTTCGGGGACAAAGATCACGAGTTTCTTGTAAAAAATTCATAAATTCAAGATGGCGGATCCAATATGGTGGCGTGTTTTGTGATAATAGCCCGATTACATTATAAATGGGTATGTGGGGTTTTTTGGGATCGGAGATCATTATATTTTGTCAAAATTCATGGATTCAAGATGGCGACTGGGCTGGTGGTCGTGAGCGTAGAGGCGCTGGCTGATTTCCAGAAGGTCCGAGTTCGAATCTTGGCACGACTACTGAAATAGAAATTTATTTCTGTAGTATCGTTGAGCGGGAGGAGATAGGTGACCGACCGAACATTCTTGCTACCTAGATATCAATCCTTGGCACTGTCCACGGTTACCAGCCGAGTAGTGCTTCGGATGACACTTGAAAAGCTCCCCGTCTTCTCAACTCACACAAGTCTCTGACTTTCAAGGGTTCTTTTGCAGCTAAGTTGGCGGTTGAAAACAATTTCAAACAATTTTAATTATGGCCAGATTCTATTCCAAATCGGTATGTGGGTTATTTTGGGATCGGGTAATTATAATTTTTTGTCCTAATTCAATGAGATGACAGATTTCATGAATGACTGAAAAGAATTGAATAAAATGATAAAAAAATAAAAACAAACTTTTATTCAAATATAATTTCTTCAATATTTGACCTAGGTTATTCTGTGGGTAGCAGATTCAAAAGCTTGCCAAAATATAAAATAGGTATTTTTGCGCGGCAAGATTTTGAATCTACTACTTACAGAATAACCTAGTTTAAACAATTAACGAAATTATGTTCTCCTTTTTAGTGCATTTGTATAAAAGCTTGTTTTAAATTATGTAAAATCATCGCTGATGGAGCAAAAAGTCCATTTGTAGGGTTTTCCGTTGAATTGTTTATAATAATTCTCAACTACACGTATTCAGATATATGGAATTGTCAAGAATATTAGCTGAAATATTACTTATTGAGACTTCGTGATTTAATTTGTGGTTTCTCTGCCCAATTTGTCGTCAAAAATCGCTAAGGCGAAAATAAATCAATTACCAAGGAGTTCCACCTGTTTTTTTATAATTCTCAAATGCAAAAAATCAAACATATAAAATTGAAAAATTTTTTTCTTTTGTTTCTGTAAAAAATTGCAATTACGAAAATAAGTCAATTCACAGTGAATTCCCCAATTTTTACTAATAACTTCCAAATGCATAACTCAGATATATGAAATTTATCGGAATGTTAGCTTAAACATTATGAATAATACTATATCAAGGTCAATTTGCAGTCCCTCTCCTAATTTTCCCATAAAAAGATCTCGGAAATGAACAGTGATTTCCACAAATTTTTATTCATAACTCAATAATCAAATGGATGAACTCAGATATATGTGGGCAAAACATTATTGAATGAGACTGTTAGTTCATTTTGCGATTTATCTCTTAATTTTTTATTAGGAAATTTGCAAATGCCAGAATTACTCTCTTTCTTCCCATAACTTCCACACACAAATACGCAGACGTATCAAATCTCTGATCTCTGATCTGAGGAATTTCAGTTGAGGAATTTCAGTTGAAAATAATCCAGATAGTGACAGGAAGGATTTTATATCGTTCAACAGAATATGAGCCAATATTTCACTAACAAATAATCGTAATGGACGGTTTTTCTCAGAACAGATCCTTCTTTGCGTCATTATATGATCCCGGGGGTTTGGGGATTATTGATTTTTCCAATTGATTACACAAATTGCTCACTTTTATTCTAATTCGTGAATTGTAGGAACATTATTTTCAATTAGTTCTATGTTGTTTCGAATTTTTGAGTTACCTTCTATTTTTTTTATTTGTGGTGGTGTGCTGTATAATATTCGAATGAGTATGGTGATGAACCTTTGGAAAAGTTTTCAAACCCTGGAGAAATATTACCAACCAATAAACTTTGGCATTATTATTTTTCCACTTTGGTATCGTTCTGCGTGTATTAGTTTTATAGATGAATATTTTTAAACATTAGATGTCTTAAACGGTGTTCAAGCTTTGTTTTTTTAATATATTTGGAAATTTCTTTCACATATTTATATCACGGGTCATTTCATGCATCCGCCTCTGAGCGTCCAATATATCCATGAATTCCCGCTAGTCCGATTTGTATAGTTTGCTTCATTCGGTCTACTGGTGAGCGTCCGGCGATGTTGCCAGATGCTACCCGTTTGCTGCTGGTCTGTATGAAGCCGTTATTTCTCCATTTGCGGTTTTAAGGACGGGTCTCAGTTATTTTGTTTCAGTCAGGGGTATTATAGAAATAATATATTATAGAGTAACATATATATTATGATTTCTATGGGTATTATACGTACTTCGGAATTTATTTTATTATTGGTAAAAATCACCAAGTCGTCATTTTGATTGATTTTGAGTCATTCCATGCATCCGCCTCTGAGCGTCCAATATATCCATGAATTCCCGCTAGTCCGGTTTGTATAGGTTGCTTCATTCGGTCTACTGGTGAGCGTCCGGAGATGTTGCCAGATGCTACCCGTTTGCTGCTGGTATGTATGAAGCCGTTATTTCTCCATTTGCGGTTTTAAGGACGGGTCTCAGTTATTTTGTTTCGGTCAGGGGTATTATAGAAATCATATATTATAGAGTAACATATATATTATGATTTCTATGGGTATTATACGTACTTCGGAATTTATTTTATTACTGGTAAAAATCACCAAGTCGTCATTTTGATTGATTTTAGATACATTGTAATAAGCTGTGGAATTTGGTGTATTGAAGTCATCTACTGATTCCAAGTTCTAGGTTTCAGTTAGTATCACAAAAACTTGTGTTTTGACTTCTTCCTGATTTTATAAAATATTTAAAAATTATATCATTTCGCGAAAAAAAACTTCAATAAATGAAGAAAATATAGTATTTCTTCGAAAATTTTTGGATAGTTCGCTAACGGTTATGGTCCTGCTGTAGAAGTAATAGTATTGTTTAATATTTCAAATATAAAACTAGATACAAGGTGACAAAAGAATTAAGTAAAAATAGTTTTCTAAATGTCACGTTATTGTCAAACGCGCGTCACAAACTGTTGGAAATTATCTTTAACTGATTAAATTATTCTTTATTATTCTGAGAGCGAAGAAAATACAGACATTGAAGAATCGTGGGAAATAGGACGTTCTCTCATAATACCAGAGAAATCCAACATCGCTATGAAAAAAGGTATACAACTTTAAAGAACTGGTTTGAAGAAAGCAAGGGAAGGTCTTGTAGCTATAACAAACTTTTAACAATTTTGTCCTGTTATGGATATCTGTTAGAAATGATCTACAACTGATTAAATTATTAATAGTTTTGAGAGCGAAGAAAATAAGATATTGAACAATCGTGGAAAATAGGATGTTTCTCCATAATATCAGAGTCAAAAATCGTATGAAAAAACGTGCAAACTTTCAGAAGACTTGAAGGTAGCAAAGCAAAGAACTCGAACAAAAAAGTCCTGTTGGCATATTTTGAATATGGTCTAGTCGACAAGTGAGTTTTCTGCGAAAAATTGTTCTAAGTCTACTAAAAGTATAAGCGATGGTTCATTCGATTCGGGATGTCATTCTGAGAAAAATGTGTTTTTCGATTTTCTCCGCCAGCAAAAATTTGTATTATCTCAAAAAAAACAAAAAAAATTGGCTTAAGTTTTTTGGCGATAGCTCAAAAAATTATAAATATAGGGAAAATCAAAAATAGATTTTGAAGAGATATCTATCCAAACGAACAAATTTCAATATTATGAAACAATTTTTTCGATATTAAACTCAGCTCCTTCATTTCCTATCAAATATTCCCCAGACTGTTTGATTATTGTTCCTCAAAAAAAAACCTATATTTAAATTGATTAAACTTTAGAAGTTTTGAAGATATATGTTTTTCATTCACCTTTTTTTGACAGATTGCCTCAAATATTCCGGGTATCACACCTTCCTCGGCCAAAAATTACTATGCCAAATTTCAACCTTCAAAATGAAGAGTCTCTGAGGAACCCCAACTGTGACGCCTGAATAATATTAGAAGATGTTTCGTTTTACCCTAAGGTATGAAACCTTGAAAAGATGAAAAAATTTGTGTCAGTAATCGAAACAATAATTTTCAAATCTAATACATTTTTTGAATGTGCATCATTGTTGGACCTATCGTTTTGAGAAAAATCAAGTTAATATCTTACATAGAAAAAAAGTTATGGAACTTGCACACATACACGTCTGGGTCACCTGTATACCCCAAGTAGCACAGAGTCATGAAATTAACCTAATGACTTCTTATATCGTCTCAAAGACCACGTATTTGTAATGTCTTAGAACCAAAAAGTTAATGCGCGTTTTATAACCTTCAGGCGTTGCTATGACGTCGTGTAGTAGATATAACGAGAGTACAATAAATAATTCTCGAAATTGAGTTGTACTGTGGTTTGTATGTAAATAAATTGTATGTGTTGTTAAGTAGAACTTGAGAGCAGTTGCTGTGAGGTTATTATGACGATGAACATATGTGGTTCTAATGAATAGATTTTCGAAACGTTTTCACGACTACATATTGAACTCATGTAATGTAGTTTTATCAACTGATGAACTTTGGTCGTAATATGATTACATTATGTATCTATGGTTAGATTATTTTTGTTGGTTATGTATTTTGTTGCATAGGTATATTGTGTTATGTATGTAGAATATTCAGTTCCGTATGAATGATTGAAATGGCAAAACAAAAATTGAATCTACCTCACAAGAGAACTGGAGCGTATAGTTCTAATTTAAAAAAACATAAAAAGGAAGGAGTGCCTACCCCAAAATCAACATCTGAAATAATTAATCAGTCTATCGAGACACTGCAAAAGAATGAAGTTCATCCAGTCCCTTCAATTGTTTTCACAACAAGGAAAGACATAAATAATATGAATGTGAACATCAACATAACCTCTATTGTGAATGTCAGTTGTCCGTTATTCTAGCGTTTTCCATTAGGCGGCACTAGAGGAATGCTCATGCACTCAGTGTATATTTTTTTCCATTTTGATAGCGTTACGACGTTAGTACAACAAAACTTGCTACTTGTGGTCACAGCGACTACATTACCACTTTTTTATGTAAGATATTGCGATGTCTTTGAGACACTCGTAAACTATTCTATGATAGTACATACCGGAGTAATTACAACTTTTCGAAACTAGAAGGATGGCATCCATGTTTTTCGATTGATTGATAACATCATTCTGGTAGCCATATTGGAATAAAAATATTTAAAATAAAAAATATGGGACCCTGGGTGTTATATAAATTTGAAAATCACTGGAGATGTGCTAATCAAGTATCTTTCGTAATATGGTCTACATATTTCAACGATCAATGAGAAAAATTGATGAAATATATTTTTTCTGAAATGAAAATGAATATTTATCTGTCTTCATTTTCGGATTTTAAGTGAGTAGAATTGGATTTTGATCGTGAAAATTGATTTGCTTGGTCAATAGACTTTCAGAACAATTCTTAAAGACACATAAATGAAAATCATTTTTATCTCGATAACTATCATGGCCATTTGGTGATAGTATATATAGTGGATATAGGACATTACCACAGAGTATCATGAACATGTAAAGGAAGACTGACTTTATATTATATTAATATTATATGAAATCTTTTGATATGGTAAACATATTGTTATACTATATTAGAAAGATTATGACCTTCATGCATAATGATATAATGACTACACTAAGACCACAGAACGACCCTTCTGCGACTGGCTTGTATAAGTCTATATTGGCAAGTCATTACCACTTCTTTATAACGTGGATGTGACGTCGCAAGAATGTGCCTTTTTGTCGTATTGGCATACATAGCGACGTCTTAGCATATTACAAGACATAAGTCATGGACTTTTGCGAAAAGTCTAGTAGACGTCTGTACAACCGAATTATGACCTTTGTGTGCTACTTGGGACTTGACTGGTGACTGACGTATAATCCGCTCTAGTGAATACAGCTAATTATTATTTTTTGGTTGAAATCTCAAAAAATATCGTTCCAATTTTGGCACGGCATGAAAATACTCGTATCATATTTTTTAACTTCACATACCGTAACCTCTAGATCACCGCTATGGAGTACTGACGCCCAGGTTTTCATGTTTGAAAAAAACTATTATAATTATGATTTTCAGTCGGTATGAAATGACTTCTCCAAATCAACGCTACCTCCCCTACCAATGGAGACGAGAGCCGATGGGCTCGAGTGGCTATGGCCAAATGGCAACAAGTTTGAGAAAAAAAATTGGAGATTCATTTTCTACTTTATTAAACTCTCTTGTGGTATTCTATAGATTATTTTCGTATGTTACAATCATAAACACATCTCTTCGCAGAATGATACGATTTACTGAACCGTTTTTCATTCATTTCTCACTTTTTATGCGAATTGATGACAGACGCCAAATTAAAAATATAGGTTGTCGGACAATAAGAACAAAATACCTCAGAGAATTCCCGCAACAATATTATAGGTATACTATAATAATGTTTTGATTGACCAAAACGTGCATGAACGATTTGAATTGAAAGTTTCTACTGGTTTCTAGAAATGTCAAAAAATTTATCTGGGAAATCTTGTATTCCTTGTTTTGTTTTGAATTATACAAATTCAGTTTGAGTGATACGAAATCTATCTACACAACTAATATGAGCAGATTAACCCTGCATAACAATCGATTGTAATTTTGGATTTTCTAGTGATCTGGAATTTAGAATTCCTCTCCATTGATAAGGGAGATACATGGGTGCTTCAAAAAAGCTAAACGAATTTGGACAATTAAAACAGATTTTATTGATGAAAAA
>JAFIRS010008810.1:0-14397 GCA_018342105.1 Gonioctena quinquepunctata | reverse complement strand
AACAGGGTTTTGAGCCAAATCATCACTTGAAAGGAGCAGGAACTCCAGCAATTGAGGTAGCTGTTTCAAATTCAGTTGACGAAAATAAGTACGAGACAAGTTGCCAATAATTTGAATATAGCCCATATTCTCGTATGGAGGATTCTTCAATGATTATTTATTATATCTCTATCACATTCAACGGGTTCAGACTCTACTTCCTCGAGACTTTCCATTACGAGAGAATTTCTGCCAATGGTTTCTCTAAAAAGTTACCGAAAATCCTTTATTTGACAGGGAAATTTTATTCACGGACGAAGCTACTTTTACTGAAAACAGGATCGGAAATTTTCATAATAATCATTTTTGGGCCGAGGAAAATCCGCTTGCAATCGTGGAATCTCATCACCAGGAGCAGTTCTCATTAAATGTCTGGGCTGGAATTATTGGAGATTACCTAATTGGAACTTTTTTTTTACCACGCAGATTAAATGGACATAATTATCGATTTCTTGAAGATAATTCGCCAATTCTGTTGGAAGATGTTCCTATTTCAATGCGAAATCGCACGTGGTTTATGCACGATGGTGCACCTGCTCATTTTAGTGCTCTGGCACGCGAATATTATAACCAAAACTTTCATAATCGCTGGATAGGTCGTGGGGGAACAGATTCATGGCCAGATAGATCCCCAGACTTAAACAGTCTTGATTATTTTCTTTGTGGACATCTTAAGACTTTGGTGGACTGTCAACCAATGCTAACTGAGGAAGAATTGCTAAACCGCGTAATAGTTTCCTGTGAAGTAATAAGGTGTAATGTAAAACAAGTTAATTGTTGTAATAGAATGCCCAGACTATTCAGTGAAGAGCAGTGTGGAGTTCTTTGGACCGCCTTGCTAGTTTCAAATTTATTTATGTTCCAAGCAAAGGTTTAAGAAATTGGTTTTTGGATGGGCGCCAGAATTTTTTTGTTGAACTGGGATTAAAATTCAAATTTCCTATTCAATGCTAATTGCAAATCAAATAACTACAACAATAAAACAAATACCAAACTTATATTAGTCTATTTACAAATATACATCATTTACAGTTATTTAACATATATGTATCAAATATATATATATATATATATATATATATATATATATATATATATATATATCATATATCTGCTGTATGACAAATTTATTTAGTTTCCAGAATAAGAAAAGAAGGAAAAGATAGCGTATCGATTGAGGTAGAAGGGCAAAGGATCGAGTTTTGCGAAAAAATTAAATGCTGCCTTGGTTTAGTTATTGATAATAACCTGAAATTTCATAACCATGTAAGCAATCTCATCAAAAGAGCATATTGTATAATGTCTATTCCAATAGATATTTTTTGGGAAGAAATTTGAGAATCACCCTGTGTGACTCTTTAATTTTATCGATTTTCAACTACTGCGACATTCTATATGGTCCATGTCTTGATGGGATACAATCAGGAAGAATCCAAAAAGTTCAGAATGCATGCGTGAGGTTCATATTTGGCCTAGGTTTCAGGGTACACGTCACATCAATAAACTTGACGGATTAAAAATGCAAAACAGAAGAGAACTTCATCATGCCACATTTTTACATAAAATTTTCAGGACAAAAACATCTTTCTACCTCCTTGACAAACTCCAATGCAGACAAGAAGTACACAGCAGAGACCTTCGATATATCACTAATTTATCAATTCCCCATCACAGAACTGTTTCCTTTGAACGATCTTTCTCTTACCACTCCGTTGTCCTGTATAACTCCATCAGTCAAAACATGAAAAGCTTATGCTTCACAAATTTCCGACGTAAACTTAAACAATATCTCCGGGATGGACAGCGATAGTCCCATTTTGGCAATTCATGTTACCAGATTATCTCCTCTTACTTTTTTTTTCTGTCTTTTTCTCTACTTATTGTTTTTATCCTATTTTTATTTTTTATCACATATCATATATTATTATTATGCATATCATTACTATGATTATTATTTTTTATTATCATTGTTATTATAAATGTACATGACATTGTTAATTTGAATCACGCTTGGTTGAGTGGAAGAATAGCTATGAGCTAAACTCCGCCAAGTAAAATAAAGTCCATTTATTATTATTATTATTAAATATTGTTTATATTTGCTGAACCTGTCGGTTTTATCGACGACGATGTACCTCTGATTGTGGATTGTGTAGCTCGTAGCTAGACTTCACGTAGTTGTATGGCTCGCAATCAGGGGGGTACTTATAGCTGCTGGGCGACCGATCAGGTGGACCATTCAAGCATCAGCTTCTTGTCCATTGAATGTGTTCTCAGCAATATAACATGAAAAACAATATTGCCTGTGTTAGAATTTGATATACGAGAATTCAACTTCTTGAAATTTGGAATTTCTCAATGCACTCCTCAACGCATAGTTGTTACAAATGAGTGCAATCTCATCAAGAGATTATTGCTTAAATTTAATTGAGCATACAAATCAGCTTGTGCTGAGATTTGTCAGTAATATTCTATACTGACATTGAACAATTCTTTTATGATTTAAACAAAATTGATTTTTGCTCTATATAAAGGAAAGATAATTTATTCTGATCTGGATCAGCCAAGACGATACTTTACAAAGAATTAAAAAAATTAGAATTATACGAAAATGACTTCAATTTCAATGATATTCAAGATAAAGTATATGAGAACTATGTTTGACCAATCGTCAAATACTTCTTCAGAAAGTTTTCTATAAAATAAAATAATATTCCAAATTCCAAGGATTAAATATATACATAATTATATATGTGATCGCTTCACCTAAATCAAAACCAAAATCACAGCTCGGTGATAATTATCACCAAATAAGGAACCATACCAAAGATATATTCAAAAATAATCATGAAAAATATATATTATTCAACTATATCATACTTCATATGATCGACACCAAAAATATGTCTAAATACAGTGTAAGTGATATCATATATTTGAGAAACCCTCATTAAATCCCAATAAAGCCTTGCCAGAAGAAGCAATCTAATCAGATAAGATTGAACACTGATATCTTAATTCAATCTGATATATCACATGTGACATTCTAACTGAACTCATTGAAAAAATAAATAGTGGACGGCACTGTAATCGATTATCAGATTGACCTAAATGAATCTAATCGCTGTTTACTGAACAACGTCGATAGATGAGTCTAGATATCATTTCCCTTGTGAAGAATTATCTGACGTTCTCGTTAAAAAATGTATTCCAAGATTTGATCAAAAATATTTCCACTTGATGTCACACAATAACTCACTGATTTGAAATTACTTTCGCAGAAGAAAGGAAAATGCTCTAATTTATTTGTTAGTTTAACATGAACATATTCTTCTTCATTGAATCATGGCTGACAAGTTTCAGAACACAAGTTCTCTCAATTCCAGCTAGCTCGATAAGGGACGAGAATGGCATCTTAATTCCTTTTAATATCATCGTGCTGTCAGAATGAATGCGTTCGCTCATATTCTTCTCAGCTCCAATGACTATTCCATTGCCCACGGTTAGATGGCGCTATAACTTTCAATAGGGATTCGTCGACTGAAGTGAATGAATGTTCCTCTGAGCATATCAATAAGGAATGTAGCAGATTTATCGTTACAAAGGAATATTCCAGGAATTTTCCGAAGAGTATGCGAGTCAATGACAAGGAGGGCTGAATCGTGCATACTTGCAGAAGGCGGACATTTTGAACAGTTAATTTGATTTTGGTATTTTTTGTTCATAATAGTTATGTTTTTAAAATAAAAAATGTATTTTTATGCGTACTCATCACAAAAACTAAATAATAGTTACCATAAAATTATAAAAATCTTGCCTAGATCCTTTGGTTACCACAATTGTGAAATTAAGACTAAGAGAAAAAATTTATGGTTACCACAATTGTGAAATTAAGACTAAGAGAAAAAATTGAACAGGGACAAGCAAATGAATGTATTTTATTTTCTAAATCGAAAACCGTCCGCCAGACGAAAAAAAGGCAGTCAACCATTTTTATGAGGAGATGGAGGACAATTACAAAAATAATATTTATTTGGATAAAAGACAGTGGCGTATCATTATTTTGATCAAAAATATGACAGGGCATGTTAACAGGGACGCCACTGATGAAAATTAAGAAATCTTTCGTCATGGAAAAAATGTATTTTATGCGTACTTTGCATGTACCAAATTTTAAAAAAAGCTAAAGCGGTTTCAGAGATATTGGGGAAGAACTGATTTTTTGGTTAAATTTCAACATCCTGTATCTCAGAAATAAAGCGGTTGCGGACCTAGGTTCATATGAATAATTTTTTTTTAAATCATCCAAGGATTATCGCCCTTTAGGATCAGACTCTGTACATAAGATAGCCAAAGTATGAAGGAGTTGTATGCCATACCGATGCAGCGTCTCCTGATTTTTCATGAAACATTGCAAATGTAATTTCACATCACTTCATCATCAATGTAAAGACTAGAGAATAATTTTCAAAACTTACTAATGATATTATGAATATTCTGAAAAAAAAATGGTTTTTAGTATGGCGGCCATTTAAAGTCTCTATCATATGGCATTGCTTCATGGACCACCGGGGTCATAAAAACGGACCGCCATACTTGTGCCATGATACATGGTTAGTGAAAAATTTTACATTTTTGAATCAGTATGGCGGGTACTTAGCGACACCGAAACAGTATGGCATGGTCATAATCGGCGATGAGACATTTTTTTCTATCATTGGTGGAAAAATTAGCTTTGAGCTCGTATTTCAAGAGAGCATAAAAAAATTACACTTTTAATTGAGTATGGCGGACAGTTTGAGACGCTGCATCGGTATGGCATACAACTCCTTCATACTTTGGCTACCTTATGTATAATATAAAACATGAATTAGCTTCGAGCTCATTCCCCAAGAGCATTGTTTTTTTACACATTCAAAAAATTGCGCAGCACAACGCTGACACCTACGGGCGCCATACTTGCGCTGCCCTGTTATTTTTAACACTGGCTTACTTCTCAAAAAGCTTTGAGCTAATCATACGGTTTTTTTTGCTGGCTGTTGGTCTGTAATGTAATGTACGAGATAATTATATGTCAAACGAAAGCACGTTTCCTCGGTAACAGCCCAACGCCGAAGGCTTTCGATTAACATACAATGAAGAATATCACCAACTTTTGATTTTGACCTTACAATACACTCTATTAAAAATGAAAAAATACCATAAAACAATTTTTTTGATACGTCTTATAATTTCCGAGATATTTAATTGTTTAGCTAGGCGTGCGATGACGGAGTCATTAGCTGCTGTGACGTCAATTTACAACGGTCGGTCAGTGCGTGCTCTGCTTCCGAGCTGTGTGTATGAAGTTTGCGTCGAAAATTGATAAAAATGTCGAATCCAGAAACTAGAAAATTGTGTGTTGTGCCAAAGTGTGTAAATAAAACTACTAATGCACCCGAAAAGTTGTTTTTTATTGTTGCTTTCGAACCTAAAAGTCGAAAGAAATGGATGCCAATCATGATGTTCTGGGGTGGTTCGGCATTTCACTGTCCATATGCTTTGTCCTGGTTACGAACTCCATTCTCGATTCAGGTTCAAAGGTGGAGTCTGCCTTTACGCTAAGGCTAACCTTTCATGCCAGCGTGAAGAGAGTTTGGAACCGAAAGACTTTGATGTGATGTGGTTTAAGCTATCTGATACCAAAGTGACTAAGTTCCTCTGCTGCCTTTACCTATCACCTAATGAACCTTCATATAACAACCTCTTTGAGTTTTTATCACTCAAACTGGACTACATTCAGGAAAACCATCCAACAGCTGAAACCATAATCATGGGGGACTTTAATGTACATAATGCTGCCTGGCTCAAATTCTCTAACAAAACAGATGATGCAGGTCGTCAAGCTGAGGCCTTCGCCATCACTCATGGTCTAGAACAACTGGTCGAGCTACCAACCCGCATCCCTGATGTCAACAACCAGTCTGCCAATACACTAGATCTTTTCCTCACCACCAATCCTGACCCGTATAGAATAGAAGTTTGTGCCCCACTTGGAAACTCTGATCACACCCTCATCTCCACAACATGCTCTTTCCATTTACCATCGAGCAGCACAATACCACCCCGTCTCATGTGGCATTACAATTCGGCCGACTGGGAAGGTCTTCGTATGTTTTTTCTCAGCGTTTCCATGGAAGAGAGTTTGTTTCTCTTCAGTAGATCCAACACGATGTGCTGAGACAATTTCTGAAATCATCATGTTGGGGATGCAAACTTACATACCGAATACCGAAAGAAGAACATCATCCGATAAGACCTGGTTTAACAGAAACTGCTCTAGAGCTGTGGCTTCCAAACAGGCAGCATACCATCGATGGCAAAAAATCCGGGACCTGAGACCAGAGCAGCATACGTTGAGGCTAGAGGCATATGCAAAGAGACGATTGAATGTTCAAAAGATGCTCATAATGTCAAAATCAAGATCAAAACTTGTTGAATGTCCCAGCGGATCCCGTTCATTTTGGTCTTTCGCCAAAGCTGTGGGAAGAAACTTCACTTCCAGCTCTTTTCCTCCCTAACCAAAGAAGATGGAACACTAGCAACGACTGCCCAGGAAAAGCCAATATCTTTGCGCACCTATTTGCTGGAAATTCCACTCTGGATTCTTCGGGAAACAACCCCGAACATTACACCTATTGACAGTCACATGCCCGAGATCACCTTTCGCCAACGTACTATCAGAAAGATTTTGCTGGGTCTCAACACCAATAAAGCCTGTGGATCTGACTGGAATCCCGCCGATTGTTCTCAAGAAATGTGCCCCGAACTAACACCTGTTCTTTGCAAGTTGTTCAACCACTCTTACAATTTGGGAGTATTTCCGTCCAATTGGAAAATTGCAAGAGTACAGCCAGTCCCTAAAAAGGCAAAAGACCCTACCTAGCAACTACAGACCTATCGCACTGCTATCTATTATTTCGAAGGTGATGGAAAAGCCATCAACATCGAGCTCATGAAATATCTGGAAGACTCAGGAATTATCAATGATAGGCAATATGGCTTCCGCCATCAGAGATCAACTGGTGACCTGCTCGCATACGTCTCACATATATGGCAGCTATCTATTGAAAAGTATGGAGAAACTTTAGCTGTGGTATTAGATATCTCCAAGGCGTTCGATCGAGTTTGGCACCAGGGACTCTCGCCAAGCTTCCATCTTATGGCTTGCCCCTCAGCTGTGTTCTCTGCTTGCTAGTTTTCTCTCAAACAGGTCTCTCCATGTAGTGGTCGATGGAGTTTCATCTGACACTCTACTCATAAATGCTGGTGTTCCGCAAGGATCCATTCTAGCACCAACACTATTTTACTCCACATCAACGACCTATTGAAAGCAACTTCATGTCCGTACACAGCTTTGCCGATGATAGTACCTCCATACCGCTTTCTCTTCCAGGGCCCCTATATCAGCCCGTGAAACCAGAAATGAACTAGGAAGAAATGTTAACAATGTAAATATGGACTTAGCAACAATTCTCGAATGGGGATCCAATAACTTGGTAGAATTCAATGCAAACAAAACACAAGCATGTCTTTCTCTAGAAAAGCCGATCTCACTGTGCCTAACATAACTTTGTCAGGAGTAACCATACCACTGAAGTCATCCATATCGATGCTTGGTATTACTATCAGCAATAACCTTTTCCCGGGAAAATCACGTGAGGTCCATTGCCAAAAGTGCATCCCAAAACTTGGTTTTGTTTCGTGCCAAGAGCTATTTCACCTCCAGTCAGCTGCTTATGATCTATAAGGCACAGATCCGACCTGTCCTGAATACTGTTCCCATATTTGGAGTGCGGCACCTAAACATATCCTGAAGCTATTGGATTCTGTCCAAAAGGGCAATTCGTCTCGTCGGTGATGCTCGCTTACAAACTCGCTCACTTGTCTGGAACACCGTAGAAAAGTTGGCGATTTGTCTCTATTTTATAGATATTTTCATGGGCGATGCTCTTCTGAAATATCAACAATCGTTCCTCCTTTGGCAGTCTCTTCGAGATTAACCCGTCAAGTTCAGTCTTCACACCCTTCGTGGTCACTTTGGAGACCTGCAGAACATCACTTTCCAAAGACTCATTCTTCCAACGAACTGCGAGGCTTTGGAACTCATTGCCTAGGGAGGTGTTCCCCGAGGCATACAACCTCCAGAAATTTAAGAAGAACACCAACCCCTACCTTCTTTCCCTTGGTTCCCACGATGTTCTCTGAACATTACAGGATATCCCTTTTCGTGGGAACCAGAACATATAAAAAAAAAAAAAAAAAACAAATATCTCTTTTAACTTTTACATATCCAATAGCGTCGTCGCTGTTTCTAGCCGATCTAAAATGAACGTAAGTTGATCTAATATATAAAAAATGAAATAAATAAAAATGCACTTATCCACGATCACATTAAAGAGGAAATTAATATGAGAGGTTTTTCATCTTAGCTTAATAATATTCAATAGGCGTAGTCGCGTGCATCCTAATAATAACCTACTATAGAAAAAAATACTTCTGGGTTCAAATTTTAAAAAGTATTGTACCTCTGGTACATAATGTTCAGGTTATGTTTACTATGTTAAGTTTTTGTTACATTACATATTAAAAAAATACAAAATTTAAGTCATGATCCAAACTTTGTAGGTACAATAGCACAGTATTGTTTTTAGTAAGTCCCGCCCTGTTACAAATACAACTTAATGTTAAGTAAGATGTTTATAGTATCAATATGACGTATGACGTACATTTATAAAACACTAGTTATGAGAAATATGTACTTATAGGGATCTGAATATTTATGATAAAAAGTAAAATGTTATTAAGTTATACTTACTTTTGCATTTTTACTCCTCGCATCTCGGCGGCCAGGAAATTGGAATTATTTGAAAAATAGTGGGTAACCATTAACCAGTCTATTTCAGGCGAATTATCAGATTGTCCTTTTTCAAAACCGCCATCAATATCTAATATTATACTTATAACACGTAAAAACTTAAGTTAAAAACGTTATTGTGGTCGAACATCTGATAGCAAAGCAATGATTGACTGTACGGTGAGAACATTGCGTTGTAAAATGACGTCACGCGAGCATGGCGTGCTCGCCCGAAATATTTGAATAGAACGGAAACTAAAATTGTCGTAACTTCAACACTACTCGCTTGATTGAAATGAAACAAAAACAGGTGTATTTCTTAACATTTAGGCTACACGGTCATAAAGTTTCGAGTCATTTAACAGACCCACTGACATTCTTCATTATTACGTGCTTTCGATTGACATAAAATTTTGAAGCATTTGTCAATGTCCGAAGGATATTCAGTCAGATTTTTTTTTGACAAATATAAAATAACTCACAACAAAACAATTATTTATTTATTAAAAGTACAACTGGTAAAGGTACAGTTATTAAAATTTTGAATATGAAGCTGTCAAAATATTGGTGTCATAGCGATTGAAAACTACCCGGAGTGTTTTTGTCAGTTGAATGTTGATATGATTGGGTGACTTGTAGTGTGATATGACAAAAAATAACAAAATTTAATTGGCTGTTGGTACTGTTAAAAATTTTCACTAAAACCATCCACGTTTTGAGCTATCAAGCATCTTATCTGATGGTGTAAATTTTAATATACCTTTTTCCTGATCAATGGAATTTTGTTTTGCTAATATTGCAACAACAGTATCAGTTTTTAAATCCTAAATCTATTTTAACATTATCAAGTTCACTGAACAGTCTTCTGACACTAGCGTTTGAAAATTAGCAACAAATAGTTACATTTTTCATATCAGAATTTCCAGCATTTTTTAAATTGAAAAATGGCCCAATATTTTTATCTGGCAAATTGAATCTTGCTCTAAACTAGAATGATTAGTAACGCGTGACTTCTCAATTCTTGTTTATCTATAATTTGGCTTCAAAATTAGAATCGTTGAAGAACATTCAGTAATTATTTCTGCTCATATCTTGGTTCCAGAACATTGAAAGTTCATCTTCAAAGAGTAAAATCCTCTTTTATTTCAGAGACAGCCTAATAATGATAATAATCGTCAACTACCTTGGGGTCAAAATTTGCGCCATTCTCAGCTCTTCTGAAGATTCGTGAGAAAGTATACCTAGATATATTTTTTCATTTGGTAAAAAAATAGAAAGAAAATAATATGTCAATTTCTATTACTCCTTTAAACTTTACATTTGTCTGAAACTTTTTTGAGAGAATGTCAATTAATAATATTTCGACATACTCGTGAATTCCTATTATTGTAATGTAACACTACTGGCACAATTACTGGCAAGGCTTTTTATTTCTGGCAAATGCCAGGAATTACTGGCAAATTGGCAACCCTGCACGATGAAATCGTTCGACGATTAACTTCATATTATGTGTTTATTTTTAGAACAACATTATGGTCGGGATAATGCAATAATTGTTATTGACAACGTGAGAACAATGCTTGTTTGGTTGTTTATATACTGTCTAGCGATGAGTCTACCTTGGAAAATAAATTTAAAATATATTGCTGTTGAATGGAAGTTTCTGGTTTTCTTGTAAGAGTAAAACGGAAATTGGAGTAAAAAGTCTTAATTTTTTATAAATATTCAACAAAATATGGTGGTTTCCAACCCCCAAAACATGTTTCTAGCTGCTCAGCCACTGATAAGCACAATCGATCCTGATAAGGCCCGGCAATAACCTGAAACAATATAGAAATAGATACCGTAAAATAATGTATACAGGAAAAAAACGCATAAATAAATACACAGAAGTTCAAATTAAGGTAGTTGTCGTGAATTCCACTTCCAATCAGATTTCGTTGAATTCATACCACTTTTAGTTAACATTATTACCTGTATCATATTAAACTTTTGGAATCATTTACCACACCGAAAGCGAGATATAAGGCTTCAAAGTTGCAACTTAACAAGTAATCCTATAGTGAGCAACCGCGGACATCACATTTTCAGGCATAACTGAAAAACCCTCCATTCAGATCTTTTTGAAATACTAATATATTATTAAAAGGTAAGTGGAAATTTTACAGAAAAAATGAAACACGCGTAGCTATACAGTTATTCAGTTATTGCCATAAGAAGTTTCTGAATTATTGCGTATGAGAAGTGCAAGAGAGGGAAGGCTGAGAATCGTGGCAACGCCTCAAGTGAGCGCTCGTGATTCAAATAAACGAGAGCGCGAGGGTCTTGGGGGTTTGAATTGAACTGTGTTTTGGAATGCACATATTCATGAATAATAATTGTGAATAGTTGCGTTAATATATACTGATGCATTTTAAACATATTACAATAGGAATTGATATAAAATAAAATGTTGTTTTAGCGAGTAACGGCAAACAACAGTGCATAAACTTTATTTTATTCATACATTTGTACAACACATGTTCGTATAACATAATTCTAATGTTTTCAAACATAAACAAGAATGATTCAGATTTCCAATAGGCTAATAAAATATAACATATAAATCTACAAGAAATATAAACAACAATGAATGTAATATTATTTATTTTTCTAACTATTATATTGAATAATCACTTGATTGACTAAACATGTATTTTTAAATCATTAATGATTTTAGTAAATGCTTTCCTATTTCTAGGAACTCTATGTTTTCTATTCTCCAGCTTTTCAGTTACGTGAATAGTCACAGCTTCTTCTTCTTCTTCATCGTGATAGGTACAATTGTTTCAGAAAATCGTATATTATATTTTGTTGCGCAATTTTTTTCGATAATTCCCGTGATATAACATTTTTTAAGTCACTTAAAGTAGGTAAATTACAAAGTATTATTTCGTTCTCAGGTCGCTCTGAAATACATTCTTTATATGATTTCATGTCTGTTGATAATTCTGACTCTTCACCAATGAAGCGAACTAATTTTTGCAAAATGTGTACATCATGCATCGCTTCGTGGAAATATATGATGTTTCGTTTGGTATTGAATCCTTGGCTAATTTTGATAGCTCGAACATTCCTGCTGGCCCTGTTCAATCTGGGAACGTTTTTCTAAAAATAATTAAGCTATCCACAAATCCTGCTATCATGGCAACATTTTCTATTAAATTATTATTAATGATTGCTCTTAGTAATCTCGCATTATGCACAACGAGTAAATTCGGAGTTGTAGATGAATTTAAAAATTCTTTAAATGCTACCAAATAATCTACTTAATTTAGTGAATCGACTTGTACATTATTCAAATATAATTGACCAGAAATTGTAGTACATCCCGTAATTTTTGTCGCCACAGGATTGATGCGTCGTAGGACTAACATATATAAAATTCTCTATTTTCACATTTGGCGGCGATTTGTAAAATGTCATCAGTCATGCTCAATCCAGATGTTTCTAAATCAAAATGAACTATGGAATAATTTATTGATATTGATTCGATGTTTTTTAATAATAGTGATGATGCTCTTAATTCGTTAATTCCAACGTTTGGTTGATATGATTTTCTTAACATTTATCTTTTTTGGTCAAATCAACTCTGCGCAACTCTTTTTTTCTTATCAGAATCGTATCTTCGAGCATATGTATGACTACGTTCCAAATTATTTTTTTTTATTATATTCAATAACGATACCTCGCCAATGTTTTTGGAGCAAACTGCACTGTATCTTGAACGACTGAATGCGAGCGATCGTTGGATTGCAACGTTGCCAACAGTCCAGTCATGGCTCATTTGCTGTGTCACGCATGTTAGTTGCGTTTCGGAGTGTACAGTTCCCTTAAAAAATAACCCACTAATTCAGCGTTTGGACATGTATCGCGTCGCGCTACAATCGAGCCTAATTTTTGACACTGTTTGTAGCACGACAACTACCTTAAGAGTAAATGGGCCTAAATCGCTCATAGAGACACATACAATAATAAAAAACCGATCAGTCCACTGGGTACAGTTCTGGTTGTTCAATCATAATAATAATCGACTTTATTGAGCATAACGACAACAAAACAAGAAGTATGCACGGGGAGAAGTGTAGCCTCAGGGTACTCTTACATTTCTCCAAAAATAAAGTGACTTTTCTAATGATTTCATATTATTTATGCAAATTTCGGTTTTATTTTTATGAAATTATACTTAATAAGTATATAGGTACACAATACACACTGTAGCGTATGTTTGTTCGCTGAATTTACATCCTCAAATTCAAACATAAATTGGCTACCAATGTCATTCTTATTCTATTAGAGTTCTATCAATTGCTGAGCATGTGGCACTGCCAATAAATTCACGATTAGTGAATGCTCTTGGGAAAAAGGGTTACAGTAATCTGTCTGCACTGTTTATACATTATATCATTGTCTAAAGACAATGATAATAAACACAGAAGTGGTTGACAACAATGATTTCTCAGATGTTTCATTCAATTCTTGAGAAAACAAGATTTTGTGTGAATGAATAACTCCTAGGTCAATCTTTATTTCACAAAGTTTGAAGGACTTGCTTGATATTTGCTGGTTCAGTGAAAATTCTACTACTTTCTATATTCTGATTGAGATCAAATATATACGACACTTTTGTCTTACTATAAGCTAAACTTTTCGTTGGTCTTACCTCTCCATTTATCAAGCAAAAACGAATTTTTACACAGAAATGATATCAGTGAGTACCTATAGATGGCGCCACATTTTTGGCTTTCACGTCTGTCAACAGGTTGAATTCCTATAACGTAAGAGCCTGCCTTTTAGTTTACTTGGTTAAGATGTTACCAAGTTTATGAAGGGCTATGCTGGGTGAGAATAACTTATAAATACTCACTGGCGATTTTTATCGAGAGGCAGATAAGAATCGTATATATATATATATATATATATATATATATATATATATATATATATATATATATAAACTGATAATTCATTATTATTATTAGGTATTTAAGTTATCGTGGTTCATGCTATGTTTGTTTTACAATTTTTCTATACTTTTTACTGTTCTAGAGTCTTATACCATGTTCTAGAGAATGCATTTGTAGAAAGTGGGAATAAACTTTGAAATTTGTGAAAATAAACAAAATGTGTGTGTTGCCAAGAAGAAATGTAACAACCTTGGGGGAGATGAAAATTGATGTAGAAAACGAAGCCAGGTACCAATTTGAAAACAAGCAAAACTATGCTAAACGTTATACAACCAATACAGATGCGAATGGGAAAATAAACAATCAAGAAAAAACCACTCACCTTATTGAGATAACAAAAGTCCAGTCCATGCCATTGCCAGGAACAAAAAGGGGGCTGCAGTGAGCACGAACACTTCTGATAGTCAGGAGAACACCACAAAGGAAGAATAGCAGGTATTTCAAAAGCAGAACTAA
>JAFIRS010008809.1:0-14401 GCA_018342105.1 Gonioctena quinquepunctata | reverse complement strand
CTGTCTGGGAGTTGATGGTAGTCATTTTAAACATTTTTTGTAAATAATTGTTTGATAATCTATTTCGTAAAATTCATTTACTCATAATTCACCAATGTACCATTTGAACTCAAATATCTCGAGCACGCCTTCTTCAAATTCAGAAAATTTTGCACTGCTAGTTTCAGAATTGAATTACTTTCACAATGATGTATGACACGACCCTCATTCCTTATTAAAATTATAGAGGGGGTTGCTCTGGGGAGTAGGGGGTTGAAGTATAACATATCTTCTTCTCGTCAAATGTCCTCCTCCAAAAAAAAAATCGACGTGTCTCGGCGATTTTTTGTAAAATAATTTTTCTGGGAGTTAGAGAGGGTGGGTAGTCGTAAGTGGACCACCCGGTATATATCATATGGTACTTCAAGCTGGCACATACAGGGTGATTCAGAATAAGACTGACAAATTCTGTGGGCTGATTATCCACATAAATCCATTACGGAAGGATCGATTCATTTATTTATCTGACATGATGTAATAGGAAAAATCAGGAAGTTGGTATTCATCAGTCATGGATCAAAGTTATTTTATTTTTATTTTGAAATTGCGGTCCCAGCTCCATAACTTTTTTTCTATCCAAGATTAAAACTTGATTTTTTCAAACGACAATGAGGCACATTCTATGAATATTTCTTTTTATAAACAGGATGTCCCGAAATAAGATACACAACTGAGTTCTGTTTTTTTTAATGGCAACCCCCCATTTTCGTAAAAGTTTTGGATTTGCCACTAAATTGATGATATAACACACCCAAAAACTATTGCAGATAAGTCTAAGGTCATCTGTAATAGTTTTTGACTTATGTCAATATATGTGTTGGAATGGCGTCGAACATAGACCCACAGAAAAATCAATAACTTCAGAACCATTCAAGAAAACTGAACTTCTTTTTTCCAGTCGATTCTTTAGGCCTTAACGCACCTTTTGAGATGCAGGCGAACTGGAAGTAGATATTCCATCGCCCATTACAATTTTTTGGCAATATCTCGACTTCTTTAAAACGCTACAATCTATATTTTATTGCATCATTGCATGACATATTTTGTGGAAATAGGGTTTATGGTTTCTACTTAGTAAAATTTTCGAGCTTTGTTGGAAAATAGGAAATGTTGATGATTTTTTCGAGACAAAAAAACAGAATCGTGATATTTGACACATGCATGCACGCAATTTGAAACATGCATGCAACTCTGAAAAGAATATGATTCAACAGAATGAAATTGTAATAGAAACAAGAGTACATCACAAATGAATCAATTCTAGTAATATGAACAAGAACGAGAGAAGATGAGTACCAGGAAAATATGTGAAAATTTTGAGGAAAGGCTACTTATAAATTCTCAAAAGGGTTACCATCATGTTCCAAACAAGCTGCTAGTCTTCTAGGTTGAACGGAAGGCTTCCGTGATCCTGTTTTTTATTGATAATATTCCATAAGCTTAGATGAATCGTGCTAACAAACTAGTGTATTTGATTCCTGCCTATCCGACCATTACGCACATATTTTGTATTTCAGAAATCAAGTACCCCGATTCTCAGGAGGCAAATTACCAATAATAGAATACTTGCTTTTCGAAAATCGTTACATTCAGAGAACTCAAACTCCTCAAACACTATGGTGGAGTTCTTCTTGAACCTTCACTGTAGTCTAGTGGGGAAACATTTTCCTCAAGAAAAAAAACATGGTAATCATCACATAAAACCCCTCTCGGGTGGTTCAATGATGAGTTCATTCTACAGCAATTTTTACAATGCCGCCAAATTCTAAAACCAATTACTCTGTGAATTGAGGTTGTATACATTGAGTAATTTCAAAAAAAGGCAAAAACGGTTAATGAAAGATACCTTTTTTAACCGACGAAACCAAAAAGGAGGAGGTTCTCTATTCGACCCGTATATTTTATGTTTTTCCATCATATTTTTTTATGTATGATCACGCATAACTTTTTACTGAGGCGTCCGATTCCGATAATTATTTTTTCAGTGGATAGGGTGTACTTCGACATTGGTCCCATTTGAATTTGAGATGAAATCTACTCCTGAGAGTAGTGAAATGAAGGATATTGGTCACTCACCCTCTGAATTCTGGTCCGTTGACCGATTCTATCAGGCATAACTTTGTACTGGGTTCTTCGATTTGGATGATTCTTCTTTTAATAGATAGGGTATACCTTATATTTGGATTTCGAAAGGAATTAGCCACCCTTACGGGTGGAAAAATAGGGGATAATTGATTTTTCACTAGTGAACATTAGCACACACATACGTAGTTGACAATGACAGATCGCTACTGACATTATTCTTGTTCCGTCAAAATCAGTATATTTTATGAGAGGATGGAATGATATACAAGGTAATGAAATAAACTGACCAGAACAACGAAAATAATTTATATTACAACAAATAGTAAAAGTAGATAATCATATTATTTAACTGGTAATAGTTGAAGTAAGGTGGGTAAGTAAGTATTTTGGAAGTAATCAAAAAACAAGTAGGTAGTGATTGATAGATTTTAGCCACAAAAAATTGAGAAATACGGAACTGAAAAGTAAAAAATAAAAATTTTTCAACAAAAATTAAACCGACGAAAAAATCAACTGAAAAGCAAAAAATTAAATAAACCTTCTTAGTCTAAATGATAATTGAGCTCCTAAACTAATGTAGGTAACTGATTTTGAGTCGGCGCCAAACAAACTAGCAATTGAATTAGGTGAAGCGTAAAATGATGGCAGCGAGATGCACGGCTGCGTTTTGATGACTTCTTTCAAAGATAATGATCTTCGATAATTGTTTGTCTGGCGCCGACTCAAAATCAGTTACTTACATTAGTTTAGGAGCTCAATATCATTAGACAAAATTTATTTATTTTGCTTATCAGTTATTTTCGCGTTAATTTATAAAGTTTTTTTCCGCAACATATCCAGGTATGGCATGACAATAATAATGACGTTCAAAGTTTCCCATATGAAATCAATATTCAAAGAAAATGTATAAATATATTTTCTATTTCTCTTATATAAAACTTCTTTTCTCCTTTTTGTATGACGTATGCTGCTGCTAGTAGTCGAAGAGGACTACATCGGGCTTGTTGGCTTGTATTTGCCTGAGCGTGGGGAATGAGTAGTTCCAATAAATTTGACACTTCTCATTCACCACAACGGACGACTCAATATCCCCCGGAGCGAATGGTAGCACTGGTGTCTCATCAATACCGTTCGAGTGTCGTAAATGGTAATGCAGCACTCGTAACGCAGCGTTAGACGGTGTATATAGGCTGAGACCGCATATGCTGAACATACTGACAGCAAGTGCATAATGGTCTCAGGCGCTCCATGGCAGGCCCTGCATCTCGTGTCAGGGATACCCATCAAGCAGCTTCCTGGCAAGCCATGATGAATCGGCCAGTCTCCGAATTGACTCCACCTGACCTGAGAAAAACGAAGGTAAGCCTTTCGGTTTGTAGAAGATTCCATGCATCGGCTCATCCTTGTGGGGCTGCAGATGAACAGTATTCTCTGCAGCTTTTATGTGGGCTTTCCGTCGAGCAGGCTCCAACTCGGTGATAGAGTCTTGGACTTCCCGCTTGGTGTCGAATACAAGACCGAGTTCATCGGCTGCGCGGATTGCTGCCTTGAAAAGAAACGCTCCTTTAACTGTGATCTCATGGTCTTTGACCATGCTGAGAAGGGGATCCAAGCTCCTGATAACTCTATTTGCAAAATGATTACCATACAATTCTTGATGTAGGTTCAGATGATAAGGTTGGAACTCATGTTTCGAATTATTCTCTTCACACTCCTTCGAGAAACATCCATTTTCACCGCTATTTTCCTGCTGCTCAAGTGAGGATTCTCCTGTAGCATCAATAAAACTTGCAACACATTTTCCTCATTAATGCGACCATCAACAATTTCCTTCTTGATATAAGACACACAACCATTCTGTTCAGACAGAACCCTTTACTTTTGTAATGAAGACCCCCAGTGAGTTTTTGCTTCTGGATATTTTTGATGATAGATCCTGCTTGCCAATAAAATATTTCGCCTCCACACGTATTTCAGTTTGTAGTAGCAAAAATCAATAATTTTTTGAAATGTGAACCAGTCTAGAAGGCAAAACAGGAAAAAAGGAGATTACAAAAATAACGTTGAAAAGAAATATAGAATGACAAATTCAAAACAAGAATGAATTCGATATAGAAAGATGCAGATTAATTTGAAGGAGAATATCAGCTCCACTACCACTTATTATACAACCTCATGTGATTAGTGAGGTATGAAAACAAAATTAGTTTTTAAACGTTCATGATTTTTCAGATTTCCTTCCATTGAAGTGGTAGATCTGCAAGAAGCTGCCTGAATTGAAATCATCTGTCTCTGAAACTGAATCTATAAGCTGAAAAATAGTTTATCAGACCGCCACTGACATCGAGTGACCATTAACAGAACAAACATCATCGATCACTGGCGATGAAAATAAAAATATCTATTCTCCATTGAGAAAGGAAACATTAGGGAGATGTCGATCCGCGTCATATTGTTTGTTATCAGCCGTCAAATTCTGAAAACTAGGAGGGTTCTTTGGAAATCCACTTCACTTGAGCCGTCGACAGCGTTTGAAAGGTCGAGTAATATCTCTATTATCACCAAACTTTCATCTCTCCATTGAGAGGAAAAGTGGGAATGCATTTCTTCCTTGATAATTTCTGAGGAATGTTTCGGTTAATTAATGTTGGTTAGTAGAGTGTGATTCAATTTTCACCCAAATCAGATCCAGTTTTGCTCAAATGAGTAAACGATGTGGATATGAGAAACTATGGAAATTGTGAATAAAATTTTATTGATATTTTGTTTTGGTTATGATAAAATACTGAGGTTTGAATGAACCAATTATTGAATGTCAATGTCGGTTAGTTTTTGCCACTAAAATATCGTTATTTCTGATGAAAAATGCCTGGGTAAAATTCAAACCGACTATAACACGTATAATTGAATATTATAATATACACTCACATGCAAAAAAGCAACAAGTAAATATTTGGTAAAATTTTAATTCTCATATATTTTTAATTTTCAGTTCAATTTTCATAATTTTTTGAGCTAATTGTAGATAAAATAACTAATTCCAAATTACATATCCAATCTTTCGTCAAATGCTGACGTATTAGTCATTATACAGGGTTGATTAAAAGGTTGTCGTACAACCCTGATTTTAAAACACTCTGTGGAATACTTTCGTAACCAAATTCTTTCTGAAAACCAATTTTTGTTAAGAACCATTCCTTTCCTATATTTTGTATTTTGGTATATGTCTTAAAGTGCACTGGTTCATTTTTGCACAGTTCATCTCACCAACAGTTTATTCAAAGAAATGTTATTTTTTTATGAGGTGGTTTTGTTGTTGCCGTAATGTGAGTTTGTCAGCATAGTTCATGAGTCTAGCAATGAAAAGGCAACAATGTATCATTCAATTCAAATAATCAATTATTGCAACTTACCCAAAAAGAAAAAAAAATTATTTATGCAAACTTGAATTTAACTTTAAAATCAAACCTCGAAACAAACTAATTCAACTGTGTCATAACTAATCTAAAGGAACCTACTTTTCACAACAAATTCAGTCTGATATTTTGTATAACCACCTCTAGCCTACCGAGTATGCTTCTTGGTGTTGAGATCAGGCGAACATACTGGCCAGTTCATTTTGTTAATATCAACATCCGCGAGATATTGTACGAAAGCGCCGAACGGACATCCAGAAAAAAAAATTATTATTGTCAGTTTAAACTGACAATTATGTATAATTAACAGTTTAAATTGACAATTATCAATTATTGCCAGTTTCAACTGGCAATTATACATAATTCCAAAGTTCAACCGGCAATTATACATAATTATCAGTTTCAACTGGCAATTATTGATGATTTTCAGTTCAAAACTGGAAACAATGTATAATTGCCGGTTGAAATTGGCCATTATGTATAATTGACAGTTGAAACTTTGGCTCGAAAATCTATCAATACACCCACTGATGGATATTTCAAGAGTTTATCATAACAATCCATGTGCTATAAGTAATTTGGGCCCATGTTCTGATATTGTCTTCTGCGCAATTATCAATGATTGCCAGTTTAAACCGGCAGTTATCAATAATAATAATAAATAATAATAATAATAAATCTTTATTTACCAAAAAACACTTAAAGTAGGTTTCGTCAAATACAGTTAATACAAACTGACACGTTCATGTATAAATGAGTATGTTTGCTTTTTCATATAATATTGCATATATACTTGTTAAGATAGAGAGTAGATTAAAGCTATGGATATACACTTGGATCGAATAAGTGGTGTGAAGTATCTTGATTAACTGCCAATCATTTGTTATTTGTTATCTAATCCTAGGTTGGAAATGACAGTACCCTTAGTAGCTAATTTATTGCATGAATTCTGCAAGATTATAAAAACATTTTTCTACTAAGTATTCTTTTAATGCTTTTCTGAATGCTTGATATGATTTTAAACTCTTCATATTTTCCGGGAGTTTATTGAAAACTTCGGGACCTGCATAGCTTGGTGATTTTTTGAATTTACTGAGGTTGCATTTAGTGAGATGTAGCTTTTCAGCATTTCTAGTTTTATAATTATGCACGTTGCTGTTCTTAAGGAAGTTATTTTCATTTGTGTACATATAACATGATATTTTGAATAGGTAGATGCTTGTTAGGGAAAGTATTTTTTTTTTTTTCAGGACTGTTATGCATGAATCTCTGTAGCCCATGTTGAAAATTATTCTTATTATTCTTTTTTGCATAGTGAAGACTCTAGAAACATCCGTTGATTGGCCCCAAACGACTATGTTGTAACTCATTACCGAGTATGCTAAGGAGTAATAAGCTGTCATTAGATTTTTCATATCTATTTCCTTCTTCAGGTTCAAGATCGCGAAGGTTGCTCTTGCAAGTTTGGAACATATATTGTCTATTTCCAGTGTGAAGTGTAGTTTGCTGTCTATGACAGTTCCTAGAAATTGTGTGCTGCCTTTGAATTCTATACTGTTTATTGTGGGGTTATGTCGCTGTTCATATTGGAAAAATAAACACATACCGATTTTGATTTATTTACCATGAGTGAATTTTGTTGACACCAGGATTCAAACTGTTTTGTGATTTTTTCCATTTTTAGATCCAATTCTCTTATGGTGGATGCCTCGATTATCATAGAAGAGTCATCAGCGTACATAAAAATCTGCCCTTCTGTAATATAATCTGGAAGGTCGTTCACAAAAATTAAGAAAAGAAGTGGCCCCAATACAGAGCCTTGAGGCACACCAATATCAACACATTTTTCGGTTGACAATACCTCTTTTATAGACACACTAATTTTTCTGTTGGATATATATGATTCTATCCACTTCAGTAGGTTCCCCCTGATCCCTAGTGTTGATAGTTTGTTGAGAAGATACTGATGATTTACGCAGTCAAAGGCTGCAGTTAGGTCAAAGAAAACACCAGGTACTTTCCTTCCTGTATCTAGATGTTTATAGATAGTCTGAGTAAATTATATGGTGGCTAGTTCAGTCGATTTTGCTGTTCGATATCCAAATTGCGAAGGGGATAGAATATTGTATTTTTCGAGAAAATTGTATAACCTATATGCAAACCTTTTTCAGTTAGTTTGGAAAGATGATGAGTAGTACTATGGGTCTATAGTTTTCGGCTGTTCGTGGATTATTTTTTTTTATATACTGGGATCACTTTACCAAGCTTTAGATCATCCGGAAACTGTGCTAACTCTATAGATTTGTTCAAAGAAGGCTATGGATTCTGATAGTGCTTTTTGCAAAACTTCAATAGTTTGATAGAGATTTCGTCCATGCCCATTGAGTTTTTGTTTTTCAAATTGTTTATTATTTGGTACCTCTGTGCTTCTAAAAGGTTCCAGAAAAATTGTATGTTTAATGTTTTGTTTTGGTATTGCCAGGGATTTGTTATTTCCGAAGTATGTATCTAGTTTTTCATGCACAGATGTTGTGAAATAATTCACAAATAAATTACTGATTTCGGTAACATCACTTATTATATTATTGTTATGCATCAGATTGATATTATGTTTTGATGTTTTCTTCCCTAGCCTGTCATTTACTATTCTCCACAGTTCTTTGCTTTTGTTCGATGCAGTATCTATTCTGTTAATGTTATCTACCTTTTCAAATCATTTATTCTTTTATTAATGTTCTTCTTGTGTTTTTTATAGGAATCTGTCAAGACTGGATCTTCTGAATTATTTGATATGTAATAAAGAAACTTGAGATCATCAATTTCCTTTTGAATCTCTTTACTCGTATTTTTATTTTTGTTTTTTGAAGTGGTTTTATGTTTTGGGCAGCTTACATCTAGAGCCCATTCGAAATGTTCCATAAATAGTCTATAGTATTCATTTATATTGTCACTTGAGCACAGATATAGTGAATTGTCTTTATTAAAGTAATGTTGAAAACTCAACATGTTTTGTTCTGAAAAAGTTCTGATGACTTTTTCATTCTTTACTTCATCTATTTTGCTTGTATAGGGAAGTACAATTTTCAATATTTGTGCTTTGTGATCGCTTATGTGGGGCTCAAAAACTTCACATTCCTCCTTAACTCCCTCGTTTGTAACAACATAGACAATTGCAGTACGAGAATTAAAACCATTTCTTTTGTCTATTCGCGTGGGTTCATTTATTAGAGACTTCAGACTGAAGGATCCGAATATATAATTTAACTCTTTGCTGTTTTTATCTTGCGTTAGTTTGTCTATATTTAGGCCTCCCATTATTACTTGATATTTGCTCCTCTCAATAATTTCCATTAATGATGTGGATTGATTTAGAAAAAAATTATCAATAGATCCATCATTGCCTGTATCAACTGACAATTATACAAAATTGCCAATTACAACTAGCAATTATTGATAATTGCCAATTTGAACTGACAATTATCAAATATTGCCAGTTGAAACTGGCGATTATGTATAATTGCCAGTTTAAACTGGCAATTATACGTAATTGTCAGTTTCATTGGGCAATTATACATAATTGCCAGTTTCAACTGAAAATTATCAATAATTGCCAGTTGAAACAGACAATTATATATAATTGTTAGTTTAAACTGGCAATTATGATATTTTTTCCCGCATGTTTCTCCAGCGCTTTCGTATTAACCAGCCCCCCATCATTTTTTCAGATTCGGACCGTATCTACAAAGTTGTTGCATTTTCCTCGTCTACTGGGAATTAATTTCCTGTGAAAACTAGTACAATTACTGCTGGAAGACAAAAGAGAATGATTATTATGTACTGAAAAAATTTGATGGAAAGTTCCCCGTTCAGAGAGTTCGAACTTTATAGAGCATTGTTCTGGTATCCTTTTTTTCCAGCTCGATGTAGTCTGGTGGTTTCCTTTATATCCTCGAGAGTTCCGAAGATTTATGGGTTCTCCATATAATAAACTAATTTCAGCAACACGGTTTCTTTTCACGACACCCCTTGCTGATGTAGCCCTCAGGAGTAGATTTGAGAAGGAATTTCAAGAAACAAATGATTTTGTTCGCAGGAAATCCAATGAGAATTCATTGGAAAATTAGGGATGGTGCGATGCAACAATTCAGCAGGATATACGAAGGATATTTGGACCATCCAGTACTAATTTTTTGTCCGAATTTCAAAATTGAAGATGGCAGCTCCAGGATGGCGGACGAGTTAATCTTTGGATTAAGGCGTACTTACTGAAAAGCACAAAATAAAATAATTAATAAAAAAACATTTTGAACAAGCTTTCATTCAAATGCGATAAAGAGTGAAAAAAAATTCTTTGGATGAGCGACGTGGGTTATTCCGTGAGTTATAAATTCAAAAGCTTGTCGCTTTTATATTCGAACTGAATACTTTGCGCGACAAGCTCTTGAATCTATAACTCACGGAAATACACGGTCTTTCAAAAGTTTTTTTCAATAATAATTTTTTCTATCGATAGAAGAACAAAAAACACTGGGTATTTTTCTTGAAAAAACATGCACTAGTGCAATTTTTTAGTGCTAGGGGTGTTAGTGCTCAAAATTTTTCGAAATTTTCGAAAAAGTATTTTTTTCTTTTAATAAAAAATATACTACTAGAATGCTATGATTTTCTCGAAAAATATTATAGGTAACAATCATGATAACAAAAAGCAAATCATTTCGAAAACTCGCAACTCATGAAGAATTGGAAAAAGTGGTTTAATTTTGAGGCATCTGATTATTTGTAATAAAATGGGACCATGCAAAATTAACATCCTTTTATTATCTCTTTTTTTCAACACCGCAACGAACTCTACACCTTAATTAAAAAAATACATATATAATTTTATTGAGGGAAATATAGAGCCTGGTGAATTTAGTGAGGGTAATATCTTAAGTGCTATGATACATGCTATGATTTTCATTTTTGTCAGTGTGGTATTATCCACTTGAAAATTTATGTCCACAAAAAGTTTTTAAGGGACTCGATATACAGAGTGGGTCATTGAAAACGAAACAGCGGCTCTGTAGGTCGGCAGAACCGAATTTTATAAAGACGCTTGGACACGTCAACTACATTTTCGAGGGGGACATCGTTCGCGATTAAATTCACCCGAAATACATTCCATCCCTCGGAGCTGTGACCGCCACTCCTGAATTTTTAAATGGCACATATGGCAAGTGATACCTCATTTGGAATGTATTTTCCTTCCCAATATCAAACAACAAAAATAAATCAATTCTATCGAACTTGAAGTTGGGAAATCACTTTTTATTCACTCAATCAATAAAAATAACATCTAACAATGCAACTGTTTGAAGATAATTATCATTGTCAAAGAATTGAGTCACCAACAAATAACATGCAATTCCGTTTCAAATTTTCATTTCATCCTCATTTACTTGATCGAAAAAAATTTAAGGTTTTTAAGAATCGATAAAATGACATTTTCTCGAATTCGACTCAAATGCGAGTACAACAAAAACATGTATGAGATAATATTTTTCGCCAAATCGCAATTGTGGACGTCTATCAGTGTCAAACTGATCTTTGATTGAACGACATTAGAGTGAATTACTTGACTCAAGCTGCTGAATATCTTTCCGCAATAATGATAATAATAATAATAATTTTATTCACACATCGCCTTTTGAATTACATTACATATAAGTGAAAAAAGGAATTATCAAAATAAAGAAATAAAATATTCAAACAAACATAGACTAAGGTACGAGATAAATACTTAATAACTAATAAAATGGTTGAAAAAAATAGATTATAATCATAATAACAAGTGATGTATAACATGAAACAAATGTGTTTTTTATGACAAACATATAATAATTTTTATTTCATAAATTTCCCAAATACAATAGAAAGAGACATGAAAACAGAAGTACACGTGAAAAAAAAAATAAAAAAATCACAGAAGCTACAATAGCTTGTGTGATATATGAGGGGTTCAGTAAAAAAAAATAGATTACTATGTACAAAAGATATGTGAACACTGACGTGGTGAATAAACACAGACAACCACAAGGTAACGATTCCGCGCGTGGTGCACTATCTGTGTTTATTGCATCGCTTTTATAATCACATAACTATTAAAATTATATTCAGTACATACATACACACAATTATCACATACATAGATACACACACATGAACGTATATATATATAATAATAACAATAATAAACTTTAATTATAACTACAACTAAGGTGTTGAATTGGATGGTGCTAGACTATAACATGTTCTGTTGGTGGATATGGAATTTTGTAGTGTGGTCAAGGGAATGGTGAAGAGCGAAGTTTTAATTTTATTCTTAAACATTTGAAACGAATTGATTCTTTTAAATTCCGATGGCAGCTCATTGAAAAGTTTCGGTCCTAAAAAGGTGTGACATCTTTGACCTATTGTTTTTTCTGCTCTGGGTATACGATCTCTGGTGTATACGATCGCGAAAAGAGTTGAAATAATGATATTTTTTTTCAAGAATGATGAGTGCGGTAACCGTACAGCTAATGTTTTCAATGAAACGCATCCAGATAAACTTGTTACTAGAAAACTGGATCAGTAGCCAGCACGTGAATTTCCGTTGAGAAATGAAGCTGTTGAAGTAGCACTTTTAGGACAAGTTTATGCAGACTCAACATTGAGCACAAGGAAATTGGCTAGTGTCACCAATATCAGTGGAACCAGTATTCGCCGAATCCTGAAACATCATAAATTCCACCCATACAAAATACATTCGGTACACCAATTGAATGAAGATGATTTTGAGAGGCGACAGGAATTTTGTGAAATTATGACGACGAGAATAGATGCTGATGAGAATTTCCTATTCAACATCTGCTTTTCTAATGTGTCTACATTCTTTTTGAATTCGACTGAGTAACGTCATAATTGTCGTTATTGGTCAGATGCCAATCCACATATTTTCCACGAAGTCCATACTCAAACTCCCCAAAAACTCAATGTCTGGGCCGGTATTTTTGGGGACCATTTGATTGGACCAGTATTTCTCGACGGTAGCCTGACAGGAGAAACTTATTTGGAATTGTGAAAGATAATCGCCATGTGAAGTGGAATAAATAGAAAAATCGAATTAAACGGTTTTCTTCACATAAAAGATTCAATATAAATTGAACCAGAAAATGGTAGATCTCAGGTGAAAAACAACTACTTTCCTGGCAAATACCACGCAGAACGTTGAATGACATTTACCTGAGAATCCATGCATACCTCCATATAAATGGACATTGAATGCAAATGTTTCTTTCTGATAAGCTCGATTATGTTTAGTTCATGTCGTGTTCACCTAACAATCCGCATACCGGTTTCAGGCTTTTTTGGCCCTCGTCAGTACGGAGAAGTCAACCAGCCAAAGGTCCGAAGAGCTCTGGCTGAAGCGAGACACAACATAACCTTTGGCTGGTTGATTACTCCGTACTGACGAGGGCCACTAACATAATTGAAAATAGCTGCGAAATAAACATAATCGGAGCTTTATATCCGATATGGAGATATCGAATTCATTACATTCATCATTCTAGTTGTTTTACCTGAGATCTACCATTTTCTGGTTCAATTAAATAATCTTTATGGGTTTAATCGACCCACTATTTAGAATCGATGAATGAATTTGTTTATCCCAATTAGTAGACATCATTGAAAATGACGATCGTTACCATGGAGACCCTTGATATTTCAACAAGACGGGGCACCTCCATTATGCACAGCCTGTAAAGGGCGTTTTGGATAATGTTTCCTGGAAGTTGGATTGGAAGAAGAGGCTCTATAGAGTGGCCAGCCAGATCTCAGATTCAACCCCTCGACTTTTCCTGTGCTTGAAAAAACAGAAATCTTTGCAACCGAACCGGAATCTCTGGAAGATTTACGAAGGAGAATTTGAAGAATGCCGTCGAATAACGCCGGAAATGCTACGAAATGTGAGTCTCGTTTTGAACAGAACTTGTACTATTGTATGGAAATGGGTGGTAGACAGTTCGAACATGCTAGTTCATTGAAATAATATATTGCGAGAGTTCCTTTATCAGATATTGTTTTATTATGAGTGAATAAAACGTTATTTCCCAACTTCAAGTTCCTATATCTCGAAAACGAATCGAGAGAATTGATTAATTTTTGTTGTCTGATATTAAGAAGGAAAATACCTTCCAAATGAGGTATTACTTGCCATATGTTGCCGTTTAAAAATTTAGGGTGGTGGATACAGCTCCGAGGGATGTCCCCCTCGAAAATGTAGTTGACGTGTCCGAGCGTTTTTATATAATTTGGTTCTGCCGACCTACAGAGCCGCTGTTTCATTTTCAATGGCCCGCTCTGTATAGAAAAAACAATGTCAAATTTCTAAAATATATAGAACTGACCTTCCTGTTTCACCCTCTCTAATCCAAAAACCCATTTTCCGTGATCTCACTGTTTAACCTCAGGTAGTTTTCAGGTTCCAGTAAAGAATCGATCGGCGCGCTTTTAGCGCGAGGAGACATACGGCTCCAGAGCGGTCCTACACTAGATATCAGGTTTTCAGCTTTTCAGCCCTCAGTTTGTGTGCGTACGCTATCCTTGTCGCTTGCTTGCACCCCCAAAGACGAGTGCTCCCAAAACAAATACGAGTGCTCCAAAACAAATAATCTTCATAGCATAGGATATTTTCATGGACCTTTTTGTTTTCACGCTTCGATGTGAGGGCTTGTTCTCGATTATTTTCGACGATTTGAATGTGAAACGCTCAATAGGACGTGCTGGTTTAGTTTTCCTAGCCTACTTTTCGACGATTTGAACTGTGATAACGCTCAATA
>JAFIRS010008808.1:0-14414 GCA_018342105.1 Gonioctena quinquepunctata | reverse complement strand
TTTCTTCTCCTCTTATTTTTCTTTCGCCTTGGTAACCATCACTTTTTGTTATCTTATATCAATTTTTACTATTAGCACTTCTATTTTGGACACATTATTCTACTTCCTACCTATTATACATATTTTATTTACAAATTTGATTTTTACACATAGTTCTATTTTCTAAATTTTCTTCAAAGTTCACATGTACCATTTTTCTGTTCTCAAATTTCATTATTTTGATCATTTAAAAGGAAAATAATTTGACATTTGTCTGCCATGTTCCCTTTTGGTTCTAATTTTGTATACAGGATGTTTCTTGCATATAATGTTTAGTTGAATTCTGAATATTTATTTCTTAATTTGGATTTGTATATTTTTATAGGTTGTGCCAATAGAATGAACTAATCAAACATAAAGATGGTAATAGAAAAACTCTACTGCCTCTCTCTTGGATTATCTGCGTCGACTAGAATATGACCAAAGGTTTTCAAGATGCAAACCTTACAGAAAAAAATTATAATAACAATCATAGCAGGTATTCATGCAGTTTTTAAAGATCATTGTGCCCTATTTTAACTTTTTCTATTTGACATAGGTATATACCATATCATAACAATATATACACTTCAAAGTGACAATTGTCAGTTCAAAGTGAAAATTGTCACTTCAAAGTGAAAATTGTCACTTCAAAGTGACAACTGTCAGATCAAAGTGACAATTATCACTTCAAAGTGACAGTTGACACACGTACCGACGTATTAGACTAATGCGTAGGCTCTTTACGAAATACTCAATAGCTGAAATATGTCTATGTTATGCAATGTATTGCATGCTCCTTCTTTTCATTTATAACGAAACGAATAGCAAATAAGTGAAACAATAGTAGACGCGTTACTATAATACTTCGGTACTTTATGTATCCTTGATTCGCAGCACCCGAATTGTTCCGAGCGGATAATGTGTCGGCGAATTCCGAATATGCCCCTCGCGCCATCTATCGAGCAATCACAATGGCTTTCATTTCAAAAAGTAGTATCGGTGATTAGTTCGTCCGGTATTGAAACGACCACTTCGGCCTTCCCATAGACAAATTGAAAATAAAGAGACTGTTTTAAACATTGGCGATCTTGACCACCAAATTTTTGGTACGGCCAGTCGCGCATGGAGGCGCTGCCCGCAATCGACAGACGAATGATGACATGATAATTTTCCAATTTCGACGTTTGTCATAAAATGACAAACCACGTAATAATTTCAGAATAATTCTACTGTTATTGTCATCGAAAAATTAATGATAGATATTATACTATGGACTTGAATTCGGAACCCAACGTCGAAAATAGAATGTTTTGTTATTCGAGTTGACGCTGAAATTCCTGGAAATATTTTTTTACAAGGTAAAATATAAGCTGCTTTTCACAAACTGATACTTATTTCCATCCATCAGTTGCAGAATTTTTTTCACAAATTGGTACTTATTTCCATCCAAAAGTTTCCATTTTCTATCAATATTTGAGGAAGTATGGAGTACATGGTCTACTTAATGATTATCATCAAACTGGAGTATTTGTTATACCTACTCGTTCTCCTTTGTGCTAATAATAAATTAACAAAATTATTGAAGGTATGTTGTAAATGTAATTTGTTTTCATTTTGGTTGATTTCATGATAAGACTGAAGAATATTTTTAATTTTGTTGTTTTTCAGAGTGTTATTATTGTTTTGTCTGTAGTTGTACCTTGTCCTAGATAAAATAAAATGTGTTTTTTATGGTGTTTAACTTATTATTCTTATTTTATACGAACTTTAATTTTCAGGTGAATATCATTCAACGTTCTGCGTGGTATTTGCCAGGAAAGTAGTTGTTTTTCACCTGAGATATCTACCTTTCTCTGGTTCAATTTTATATTGAATCCTTTATGTGAAGAAAACCGTTTAAATTCGATTTTTCTATTCATTCCACTTCACATGGCACTTATCTCTCACTATATGCTAGACGGGCTTGCCACTCCTACTGAGAAGGAATCTTTTATTTAGAAACCTATCGAGGTGGGAGATTTTAGGAGTGTTTCTTTCTGTCACTAGGTACCGCCAGTTAAAGTTTATCTTTTCCGGCGTACCTATAGGTGTTACAAGATCGATGATGGTTTGTTTACGTTGTGTCTCACTTCAGCCAGAGTTCTTTGGACTTTTGGCTGGTTGACTACTCCGTACTGATGAGGGCCAAGAAGCCTGAAACCGGTATGCGGATTGTTAGGTGAACACGACTTAAATTAAACATAATCGAGCTTATCAGAAAGAAACATTTGCATTCAATGTCCATTGATATTTTATGGAAGTATGCATGGATTTTCAGGTGAATATCATTCAACGTTCTGCGTGGTATTTGCCAGGAAAGTAGTTGTTTTTCACCTGAGATATCTACCTTTCTCTGGTTCAATTTTATATTGAATCCTTTATGTGAAGAAAACCGTTTAAATTCGATTTTTTTTCTATTCATTCCACTTCACATGGCACTTATCTCTATCTCTCTTTAATTTTGTTCTTGATATCATGAAACAAAGATTTATTTTGAAACTTTATTTTAAGCACGAACTAACATTCTACGAATCGATTACTGTATATATTTCATTAGTGATCGATTTGCCAGTCCTGTATTTCATATGATACAACCATTCATATGAAATACAGGACTGGCAAATCGATCACTTATAAAATACCATATCAACCATATAAAAGTAATACATTTAAAAAACCCGCCTGTACTAACTTAGTTCGGCCAGTTGCGAGATATGTCGCCACTGTCTAAACGTGGTGCCAACTTTTTCTGCAGGTTTGACAACTCTCTTCATATTTAGTTTCTCTATGGGCCTTCCCCTACCCAACCAATTATTCTCGAAGATTTCCGAACTATGGCTAATAATAGAAATTCCATAGGCGTACCAAATTATTTGGTATAGGCGATACAAGAGAAGTAGAGAACTTACACTCCTATAACTTCTGAACGGAAAAAATATTTTTCGACAAATCTGCCAGTGGGATAAAGATATATTTGTATAAGAAAATTTGAATAAATAACTGCACTACCTATTTATTAATCAAACTAACCTAACCTTTCAAACGCTGCATGCCAAGACACTGGTGAAGATTCGCCGTTTTCCCCCTCTCTACCTACCAAACGGTCGTTTCAATACTGGACGAGCTCTACCATTTAAAACGTTTTTTGTCCCATTGTTTTACGTCGAACCTTTCAAAAATTAACAGGGAGGCACTATAAAAAGCAGCATTGTATACCGGGAGCCAACGAATCTAGTCATAAATTCTAGAATATTAAGTGTATCAAAATGAGATTTGGTGTAGGTGAATGGTGTGTGAAGAGGAGTGTTTTCGCATATTCTTTACTATCCGGTAACTTCTGGTTTCACCGGAAATGGCTCCGGTTTTGTATTTTTAAAAGGAACACCCTGTATATTGTAACATTTTTGGGTTTCTGAGACAATTCTGGATCAGAATGTGAGATTTCAAAAAGTTTTTACGACTACTTAATTTTTTTAGAGTCACTTTTAATATTCCATCTAGGTGGCCATGATCGGACGTAAACTAATCTGTGGCCTCAGGTGGTGTCAGAAAATAACAATCGCAAATTTTAGTGACCAATAGTATGATAGGTAGGAATAAGACAAGTTGGTAAAATTACATTTTCGTGTCTATTATTTTTCAAATGACGACCAATTTTTGACAAGCACTTTCCGGAAAAAGGATTTTTTGGCGAATCTAACGATACTGATTTATTTGCGATTGGATAAATTGAATATTACTAAGGAAAATACTGGATAATAATTTGTTTACTTTTGTCAAGTGTGCCATGGATAACAATTTATTTACTTTCACTATAGTAAATTCTCAAAGTGCATTCCTCCTTGATCAAGACCCATTTCAGCTCGTTCAATTGTTTCTCTCAACACGTTTCGTAACATTTGAGGCGTTATACTTCTGAATGAAAATTATTTTTTCTAAGATTTCAAGAGTGGCTGGGGCTGTTGCATAGTAAACCTTCTCTTTAACATATCCCCAAAGAAATAAATCGAGCACAGTGAGATCCGGTAAGCGGACAGGCCACCGTACTAGACCATTGGTTGCAATAACTTGATTATTAAAATGCTCTATTAAGTAATTAAAAACTTCTCTGGTATTATGATTTCATTTTGGAAGAATCCAAGTACTTAACCCCTGTTGACTGACCTTGAAACAATATTGGCCTAATTATTCTGTTCCCAACGATGCCAGCCCAGACATTGACGCCAAACCTTTCTTGAAAATTGCCCTCTCTCATTGCATGTTGATTTTCTTGGGCCCAGTACCGAGTATTTTGCTTATTGAACATACCATTATTTGTAAATCGTGATTCATCGGAAAATAGAATGAAGTTGATAACATTTGGGTTGACTCTATGATTTTGAACCAGCCAATCACATACAAATGTTGATGTAACTGGTATTTAAATGCTCGATATCCGTGCTTTTTCAGTATTTTTCTTGCTGATTCGTGCATTTCTTGACTAATTTCTCTCAAAGAACCCGTTTTAACAACCTCAACCATAGCAAGAACGTTCATCTCAGTCTCTTCATTTAAGTATAATAAATCTCTGTTCCGCCTCTCCATTTCCCTCTTGCCTAAAACGATTCTCAACATACGGAAAATACTGATGGGCTGGACGTTGTCGATTGGGATATCTAAGAGCATACAACTCAGCAACATTCCTTGAATTTCTATGACATTCTCCAAATATTAATAACATATCCACTTTTTTACTTTGAGTATACATTATTTTGAAGAAAAATTAAACTGAAATTTAACGAAAATCAAGAAACTTTTACTGTCTGCTTATGAAGCTTATGTCACTGTCTTACCTAAGTGAGTGTTTTGTTTTCCAAAGAAGACTTGATAAAGATAACTGCAAAATATTATGCATCATGGCTATCCATGGCACACTTGACAAAAGTACATAAATTATTATCCAGTATTTTCCTTGGTAATATTTAATTTATGTTCTTATTTTCGATCCAATCGCAAATAAATTGGTATTGTTAGATTCGTCAAAAAATCCTTTTTTCGGAAAGTGATTTTCAAAAAATGGTCGCCATTTGAAAAATAATAGTTAGACATGAAAATTTAATTATGCCAACTCATATGTATCATATAGTTTTCCCAATATCAATTGCAGAAGCACAAAAAAGTCTTGCGGCGAAATCCTGTGAGCAGCAGTGGCGGAGATTTTATTTAGATATTTTAAGATTTAAAAAATACTTCATAAATGATGAAAAATGAAAAAAAATTAAAGACAAGCTTTTATTTATACAAATACATTAAGAAAAATAATTTCTTTCATTGTTTGATGTAGGTTATTATTATATCCTAAAACGTATTTCGATCGGCACACACCAAGACCTTAGACGCTACTGGTTTTTAATCTTTCAGAGCTATGACCTCCCATCGTAGAGACACACCTGCCAGCATTGATTGTCCCACTTGATTGGCCCAGACGAATCGGTTGTACAACAGTCAGCCGTCACTCGAGTCCACGTTGACTATCGGCTCTTTTGATCTACCGTTTGCCGATGGAAAATGTTTACGAGTAGTACAGATTATTTTTCGTTCCGTTTCTTCGCATATACGCTCGTGTTAGCGAAGTGAGTTTTCATTTGCTCCCTATAGAAACAGCTTCTGCAATTGATATTGGATGGACTATACTAGTCACTAAACCTTTGCCATTGTAATTTTCTCACATCACCTGAGGTCCTCAGATCAGTTTACATGCGATCATGGCCACCTAGATGCAATATTGAAAGTGACTCTAAAAAAATTAAGTAAGCGTAAAAACTCTTCAAAATGTCACATTTTGATCCAGAATTGTCTCAGAAATCCAAAAATGATACAATATACAGAGTGTTCCATTTAAAAATTCAAAACTGGAGCCATTTTTGGGGAAACCGGAAGTCACCGGAAAGTGAAAAATATGCGAAAACTCTCCTCTTCACATACCATTTTCCTATACCAAATCTCATTTTGATACACCTAATATTCCAGAAGTTATGACTTATCTAATAGATTTGTGGACACCCGGTATAGATATTTGAACATGGAGAATATTTTCGCGCTATCCATTTTGCTATAAATCGCAAAACGGGATAAGGAGATAAGGAGCTAACGAGATAACAGGAAACGGAAATGGGTTGAGGGGTTGAGGGGATAACAGGATAACGGGAAACGGGTTAATGAGAAACGGGATAACGGAAAGCGAGCAAAGTCACAGGCATAACCTAGATGGAACAACACAAAGATAAACTTAGGAGAAAAACAAATTATATTCGAACGAAGTCGCGGGTACCAGCTAGTTTAATATATTTCAAAACGCATACCAATCAGTATATTGTTCAAAATAAATTTCAATAGTATTCGAGTTATCGTGGTCACATTCTCAGGACAATTCCAAATTAGTAACGCACCGTTAGCTTCGCTGAATTCTGAAATCCCGCGACCCTATACAAACAAAAATGGTGCAACTTCAACAATATGTCATTAATTAGTAAGCAATTAAAAAGAATGACTTTCCGCTTAGGAAACACTTCGTATGTTCTAATTATTCCATTTCTAATTTAAGTCACGTGTCTTGTCGTGAATTTCTCCGTTATTGTGTGAAGAAATGCTATTGTCAGATCGTGCAGTCGCCAAAATTCTGAGAATATCTGAAATAGTTTGTTGCTGTTTTAGTCTAGTCCGAAAATTGTGGTTGAGGTGTCATCGATTCGGAAACTTTTTGAAAAAGTTCAAGTGGCGCTCAAGAAAATTGCAAAAGTTAACAATTTATTTAAAAATAAAATGATTATTAAGAAAAAAAAAATTAAGACAAGCTTTTATTCAAATGTACGAAGGCGTAGAAGGGCCACTGAATTTTTTTTATAATTTCGACTTGGAATTTCGATTCAACATCTCGGAATTATATAATTCCGACTCAGTATCTCGGAATTCCGACTTATAATTCGGAATTATATAATTCCACTTAGTATCTCGGAATTCCGACTTAATAACTCAGAATTATATAATTCTAACTTAGTATCTCGGAATTCCGACTTGATAACTCGGAATTATATAATTTCGACTTAGTATCTCGGAATTCCGACTTAACATCTCGGAATATATAGTTCCGACTTGGTATCTCGGAATTCCGACTTAATAACTCGGAATTATATAATTCTGACTTAGTATCTCGGAATTCCGACTTAAGATCTTGGAATTATATAATTTATACTTAGTTTCTCGGAATTCCGAATCAATAACTCGGGATTATATAATTCCGACTTAGTATCTCGGAATTCCGACTTAATAACTCGGAATTATATAAGTCGGACTTAGTATCTCGGAATTCCGATATAAGTCGGAATTATATAATTCACTTGTTTCTCGGAATTCCGAATATAAGTCGGAATTATATAATTCCGAGATGATAAGTCGGAATTCCGTGATACTAAGTCGGAATTATATAAAAATAATTCAGTAGCCCTTCTACGCCTTCGTACAAATGCACTGAAAAGTTAAAAATAATTGTTTTGGATGTGCGACGTACAGAGCCGGATTAAGAGGGGGGCAAACGGGGCTGCAGCCCCGGGGCCTCCACAAGAGAGGGACCTCCACAATATAAATTTTTAGGTAAAATTTCCTAACAAATACCGAAGGATATGCAAAATTATATATAAAAAATCTGACAACGAAAGAGCAGTTCTCCCACTTTTTCCTCTCATTTTTCGTTTTAAACATTTAAAAACATGTTTCGTATTCTTGTCAAAATCCATGGTTAATATTAATCTTCGATCTGATGAATCATGTGTATATGCGAGAAACAATCACCAAGTAAAACATCATACTATTATACAAAATATTATATCGTATCAAAATTAGCTGTAAAAACAAGAACAATTGGATTTAAAAAAAATATTTTTTTTTTTATTAATTGAAGGATTTTCTGTCGATGTATTCTTCGAATGACACAAGCGATCTAGATACACAATGAAATTCAATAATCATAAGCAAAAGATAAATTTCAATTTATGAATATGATTGCATCAAATTATTTATAAGAGCCCTGTGCGCATTCCATAATAGAACAAAAGTTCAAATTCTGTTGACTATTTTTCTGCCGATTCTACAAACACTTTGCCCGTCTATACCTGTTTTTCCTATTTATTGGCGTTGACAAGTGTCCGCTGAGTGGCGCGCTTGTGACAGAGAAATCCCCGAAATCTGAAAGTATGAGTCTAAGAGAAGGATATGACATTCCGCAACAAATGTAAATCCTTCTGAAAAAGGACTATCAAAAAGACCAATCTAAGATGTTCTACTATCAAATTCTTGAAAACCAAAATTTCAGAGCTACATTCTCAAACATTGAAATTACAGTGATTATTTTTGACATTGCTAGAAACCAATGGAAACGTTCAATTCAAATAATTCATTTACGTTTTGGACAATCAATAGTGGGAATATTCTACCTAGAAAATTGTCGCGGCAATAATTTGAGGTAATTTGTTTTTATTGTCTGACAACCTATATTTTTCATTTGAAATGAAATGAATCAAAACCGGTTTAGTACATTATATAATTTTGCAAGGAAATATGTTTATGATCGTAACATAAAAAAATAATCTAAAGAATACCACACGAGAGTTCGATATAGTAGAAAATAATTATCTAGATTTCTTTCTCAAACTTGTTGGCAATAGCCACTCGAGCCAGTTGGTCTCTCTTGTCTATTGCCTAGCAACAAGTTTTCGAAAATCTGTCGAATTATTTTCACTCTCTTGTGATATTACAAATGAGAATGTGATGATGTCAAATTGCACTGAAAAGCGCTCATTTTCCAAAATGAAAAAATAGGCGAATTACGATGAGACAAAGCCGCCTATCAAAGTTATCGCTTCTTAGCATTGAGAATGATTTTCTCCGGATGCTGGATTTGACCGAAATCATCAATTATTTTTCCTCGAAAAAAGCTCGCAAGAATCCATTCGCTTGCGCTGTAATTTAATGTATTTCTTGTATTTTATTATACCTACATATGCTCGTGTCGAAATAATTTGATTTGTTCCGCAATAAATAAGAAAAAAAAACTTGTTTGAAAAATAATTAGGGGCCCCCACTCCTTTGTTGCCCCAGGGCCTCCACACCTTTTAATCCGGCCCTGGCGACGTAGGATATTCCGTGAGTTAGATTCAAGAGCTTCTCGCGCAAAAGTTTTCAGTTCAAATAAAAAAGCGACAAGCTTTTGAATCTATAACTCACAGAACAACCTACGTCGCACATCCAAAGCAATTATTTTTTACTTTTTAGCGCATTTGAATAAAAACTTCTCTTTAAGAAGGTTTTTTTTATTATTTATTTTATTGTGTGCATTTTAGTAAGTACGCCTCAATCTATGCATTTTTGTTAATGCATCGTCATTATGAGATATTTTTCTTGTAAGTTCTGAGCTATCTAGTTCTTCAATGAGGGGACCATTTTAATATTAACTCCTCCGCCATCCTGGAGCTGCCATCTTCAATTTATGAATTCTGGCAAAAAATCAATAATCTTTGACTAAATTCATAATCTCTGACCACAAAAACCCCGTCATATCAATTTTGAATAAAAACGGTCCATTATCACAAAACTTGTCCACCAGCTTGGAGCCGCCAACCTAAATTTATGAATTTTGACAACAAATTCATAATCTCCGACCCCGAAAACCCCCACATACTGATTTTGAATGGAATCGGACCATAATCGCAGAGATCGTCGGCCATATTGGAGCCGCCATTTTGATTTTATGAATTTCGACCCCGATAACCTCCACATACCAATTTTGAGTCGAATCGGACCATAAACACAAATCTCGTCCGCCATCTTAGAGCCGCCATTTTGTTTTTTTCTCTATCAAAAATTCCACAATGCATTGTGTAATTTGATAAAAATTGATCCAAGGCCACTTTGAATCTATAATTTTCCAGACTTCCTAAAAAGTCTGTCGGACTAGTTTGTTGAGATCCAGAAATATTAAATGGAATATCAAACTCTAGACGGCTTTAGCCACGCTTTAGCCGGGGAAGTAGTTGTTTTCTGTTAGACATCCACAAAAAATAACTTCATTTTAATCGTGGATTTTTCAATTTACAGAAAAATCTTTCTATCAATATTCAATTGAGAATGTTTCCCTTTTCAACATGAATACCCCACAAGAGGTTATCTTGACGATGGAAGATAGTGACTAAAGTTTATCTTTCAGTCGCAGATGATTCCACATCTGATTTTATGAACATACTGTTTATATTTTCAACAAATCAAGGAAATAATTGCTTTTTGATACTGTCTCGTTTCTTTTTCACAATTATCAACAATCATATTTATGACCATTGAATAGATTGAAATTTGACATTAAGCAGTGGCTAGTGGCTCAATGGCCTGAACTGGCTATCTGAGACAAGAGGCGTACCAACTGAGCTTAGCTGTGGTAAGGAAAGTGATAACAATTGGCAGCAACGTGACGAGAGAACAGTGACGTTAGCTAGCAATTATTATTACATTGCAAAATATATTATACAGGGCGAAAATACTTATCCATATCATAACAATTTGGCTCACAACGAAGAGAGAAAATTATTAGCAATCTTCATTCTATAACAACAATTTATATTTGCAAATTATCATAATATAACAATATATATATATATATATATATATATATATATATATATATATATATATATATATATATCGAGAATGAGAGAAATCTGTTACGAATCCAAAAAGACACACCATCCGTCTACAGCCTGTTTCATGGTTTCCCAATCATCAGGACGGCTTGTGGTCTCCTTCAAATTCGCATCAGATTTCTCGTTGGTTCATAGCCTTAGGCCAATACAAACATGTGAATTGCATCAGATTATTGATAGTGACATCTATAATCTGTGCGGTGAAAAATTAGTTTCGTGCACATTAACAGGTCACCAACAAATCTGTCAGATAGGCCTACCCACGATATCAATAGTCGTACTTCTCATGCGTTTAACGCACAGATTATAGATGTCACTATCAATAATCTGATGCAGTTCATATATATATATATATATATATATATATATATATATATATATATATATATATATATATATATATATATATATGATCGCTTCACCTAGGTTAGAAGCAAAAATCACAGCTCTGTAATAATTATCACCAATTCAGAAACTATACAAAAATACATCTCATTCTATAACAACAATTTATATTTGCAAATTATCATAATATAACAATATATATATATATATATATATATATATATATATATATATATATATATATATATATATATATATATATATATATATATATATATATATAAGTAGGAGATTTAAGCCGGTTCTGGGTCTCCCCCCACCACTATGACGTCACGTGTGACCTTGAATGGTTGCAGGTGTGCAATGTGGTGTGTGTTTGACCTTGAGATTTGACTTTGAGATTTGTCATTGAGTTTTGATATTGGGTTTGGTCGACTTTGGGATTCGACTTCAGTTTTGACCTTGAATATGACCTTGAGATTCATAACATTAAGTTTTGACTTTGAGATTTGACCTTGAGTTTTGATGTTGAGATTTTTCATTGAGTTTTGAGGGTTTGGTCGACTTTGGATTCGACTTCAGTTTTGACCTTGAATATGAGCTTGAGATTCATAACATTAAGTTTTGACATTGAGATTTGATCTTGAGTTTTGATGTTGGGTTTGTTTCGGCAACCTTAAGATTTGATCTCGATTTTTGTTTGACCTTGACTAAGCTGTGGTGTAGGCATACATATTCTGTGTAGTCATGACCTTCATGAATCCTTGTACTCTCCAAGCGAGGAGGGTGTTTGTCCTGTGAGAGAGTTAAGAGTGAACTGCGAGTATTGATGAGTGTGTTGATGGTCAAGTACGCAATAACCTTCGCACCGCCATCTACTGGAAATGGGGTGGGGATGTCTCTTATAAAAATGTGTGGAGTCGTTGATGAGGAATCAGATGTTAGATAATATCATCAGAGTGAATACAGAGTACGAGAAGTTTCTCAATTCAGTGAGTGTATTTTTTATCAGGTGAAATAATCTATATTTTTTCATACAGTCTTACTATGCAAAATTATGAGCTATTCCAGAAAAGTTTCTCCCGTTATATATGACTATAGAATCGGTGATGGTATCCTAAGACGAGTGAATGAATGCAAAGACTTAGGTGTTCTCTTTGATACCAAACTTACGTTTATTCAGCACATTGAAAAAATAATAAACAATGCTAGAAGAACTCTGGGTTTTTTAATACGTAATTGTGAAGAATTTTCAAATCTCAGGGCTATTTCCTCTATCTACTACTGTTTAGTTCGCAGCAAACTTGAATATTGTAATGTAGTGTGGAACCCTAGCCACGTCAAATACATATCATCCATTGAATCAGTTCAAAAGAAATTTCTTAAATTCCTGTTCTACAAGAAACACCACACTTATCCCATTTATCACTACGAATACGATTTACTATTGGAAGAATTCAATTTTGTTAGCCTGAGAAAACGTAGAGAAATAGCAAATATCATATTTGTATACAAACTGATAAATAACCAAGTTGACTCAACATCTCTATTATCACTATTACATTTCAATACTCCACGTATTTCGTCAAGGTCACACTTGTCTTTTCGAATCGACATGCCAAATTCACAGCATCACTACAATAGTCCAATCTCAACTATGTGTAGAAGCCTCAACAATGTACCCTCTGTAGACATCTTCTTTTCTAACTTGAATGAATTTAGAAAGCAACTGTATAAACTTATTCCAAATTAGCTCCGCCATATATACACTTTGAATTTTTTACTTGTATCTCCTTCGTGCATCTGTACTTTATTCTAAGTTATCACCTTTTCTATTTAATCTAACCTTCACTCTTTCGAATGACATATAGCTAGGCATCTTTTTGTTATGATTTTGTTATTATTTGTTACCATTGATTATCATTTACTCCTGATTTACCATTCACTTCAAATTGTTATTATTATTATTATATACTCCTGTTATTGGGCTTAGGCCTGTTGGATGTATTATGTCTAAAATAAAAAATGTCTTTTCTTCCAAAAGTTGTGGATTCGAAGAGAATCAATTCTTCAATAATTGAAAAGAGGGTGGGAGCTTTTGAACAAAGACCAATATCATCATTACCCATCGGTAAAGCTTTCAACATACTTGGTATGACGATTTGTATAACCCGATATGGGAGATCTATTCTAATGACATTACGTGATGATAATGATACTTTATTCAAATCATGGCTGTCAAAAAGTATTTCGGATGAATTCAATGCGGACGATGTCAGTTGCATAAATGCTTCAGATTTCAAATATACAATAACATATTTGGGTCAGAGTCCACAAGTAGCAGGGAGTTTGAGAACTCGACCTCTAGTAGAATTCAACTACATTAAATGATAATATTGTTTAAATGTTAATAGTTAGGATATAGTGATTTTATGTTGAATATAGATATTTCTCCATTAAAAAATAACATTCAGTGTAGAAGTACTATATTTGGAGCATCACATTTTTCTCATGTAAGTAAAATTATTTGAATATCATTGGAACTATATTAACAATTCTTTTTTCCGTTTCCGTTTTCATTATGTGTATGCATTACTCGAGTCAATGTTGGACGGAAGCCGTGGACATCAATACAGCCATCGAGAGATTGAACTCCTACTTGAATGCTTTGAGTCAAGATGTCCTCCATGCTACAGTCTATGATTTGAATGTTTGCTTCGATGAAGACGAAATTCAAAGATTTTCACATTTATCCGAGAATTACGTCAAGTGTACAATACTTTGTGAGGAATTCAGCCAAGGAGCCTTAAACTTGCAACAATTCTGTGAAGAAATGATCAAATTGGATCTGGAAGGATTTCTCCACATCCTTTTACCATTCCTACTGATGACATCATCGAGAAATATCAACTATATGATGAATATGATGATGAATATGATCATGTAGATATTTGATATGAAATAAAACATATATTTACAAAATCTTGTTTATTTATTTTTCCATTACACATAAACATTATTGATATACTTAAAAATATTCAGATATAGTGCAAAATAAAATATTGAACATTTCAAAGTGAATTACGAACAGAGCCATCCAATGCATTGTAAGTCAAGAAGGTGTCGTGTATAATGAGTGCATAGACTTTGGTGTTGGCTGGAAATTCAGTTTTCTTGTTTCGAACTCAACTTGATATCCACTGTAGATGATTTTTGTAGCATTCGGTTGATGAAACAATCAATGATGAACAGGGATTCCCGTTGAAATGCTTCAAGGTCCATAAG
>JAFIRS010008807.1:0-14419 GCA_018342105.1 Gonioctena quinquepunctata | reverse complement strand
TTTAAAAACATAATTCTTCATCATTGCAGTTCCAATACTCTCCCTCAATGATGATCAACTGAACTAATCAGTATTCTGAGTTTCTCCACACGTGTCGTCTGGATTGTGTTCATTTTTTCAGTTAATATATCCAAGAACTCCTTGGTACCGCAATAATAATTCGATTGCATAAGAAAACCTGACAAATAAGCAGCCAATCTTCACAACCCACTTGCAGCCATTTGAGGTAATCCTTTGAGGTTATTATTTTTGAATACAATATTCAATTGCGAATGTTTCTCTTTTCAATACTGTTTGTGTCATTCGTTCCTTACTGTGATAATTATGAGCCGAGTATGAAGTCAACTAGTTCTGACTTTATCACCAGTTTGGATATATCAAGGTTAGTTGTTTTCTACACTTTGAAATTGAATATCTTTCTCAGGAAGCTTGCAATGTATACATTTACCACACAATCACAATATTCTACATTATTATAGGAAATACTGCTCGAAAAGCTTTTTTATTAAGTTTTCTTGAAATAATATTATCCATCAGGTTTGAACTATAACCGTTATTAATTGCCATTTGTTTAATTATATTCAATTATTTTTTGAAATTTCCTTCTGATAGCGGAGTATTATTTAATATATGTAACATAGTGTTAAAAGCGACTCATTTATGTTGGTATGGATGTGTTGATGTATTGTGATGTCTGTATATGAAGGTTCATGGAAAATTGAAAAGTCATGTTTATTCTCTACCTTCTAGCTGCAATTTTACCTGAAACCGGTCCATATAATGAGGACTTTTACCTTTTTCAATCCTGTTTTGAGTTGACCTTATATATAAAAGTAAAAAAAAAAAATTCAACTGTACTTAAAATTTACAAATGTTTTTTTAATAAAATTAAGATACTAGAGTATGAAAGACTTTAACATTAAACTTTTATTGAAATCAAAATTATAATTTCAACTACCAATATGATTGTGTTAGTATAACCCTGGTTTACAAATCTGCAGCGTTTAGTTTGTCACAAATAATTTGTTCACTATGATACCAGACATATTAACAGGTAAATCAACCATCTCCCAAGATTCATTGTTTTCTATATGGATTCGAGTTCTTCATTCATTCAGACTCAGACCCATTCACCCCTTTTGGTATATTTTTGACTGCTTTTGAACATCAACCCAGCAAACCACGTCAGATTCGTATCTTCCTAGTAGATTTTATCTAAAATTTCGTTTACAGATTTTTTTTTCGTGATTTATTATGGTTTCTCTACTCAATTTTTTTAAGAGTCATGAGGATATCCTGAATATTTCAGTATATCTTGGGAAATATGATTCCAGTTTCCATATGGATTTACATATTGGCGAAAAGGGAAACATTCTCAATGTTACGAATGATTTCTGGTGAGTACTCTCTTTTGGAAAACATTCTTTTTTGCCTCATTCATCTTTATGAGTTCTTAATTAAGACTGGAATAAAAAATCAAATAACTATCTGAATGAAAATGCAAATTTTCTATTTCAGATTTTTTCTTTTGAGTTAGGGCTTTTCAGAATATCTATCAGATGTAGTTCAATGTCCAGCGTGGCTTTAGCCGGGGAAGTAGTTGTTTTCTGTTAGACATTCACAAAAAATAACTTCATTTTAATCGTGGATTTTTCAATTTACAGAAAAATCTTTCTATCAATATTCAATTGAGAATGTTTCCCTTTTCAACATGAATACCCCACAAGAGGTTATCTTGACGATGGAAGATAGTGACTAAAGTTTATCTTTCAGTCGCAGATGATTCCACATCTGATTTTATGAACATCCTGTTTATATTTTCAACAAATCAATCTATCATACCCCATGACAGGTTTTAATGTCAGAAAACACTAATTTCAAAGTGTCTCTCCAAAAGAAATGATTCTAACTTTTTCCATCTTTGCAAAGTGAGATTGCTTCTTGAAAATGTGTTTCCTATTTCTTCCGGTCTTCCTGATGATCGTGGAAGCGTGAAATAGATTTTCGTCGACAAAAATGTATTGAAGACCTAGTGAATGCGATGTCTCTCCTGCGTCAATGTTACGAATGATTTCTGGTGAGTACTCTCTTTTGGAAAACATTTTTTTTTGCCTCATTCATCTTTATGAGTTCTTAATTAAGACTGGAATAAAAAATCAAATAACTATCTGAATGAAAATGCAAATTTTCTATTTCAGTTTTTTCAAATATCTATCAGATGTAGTTCAATGTCCAGCGTGGCTTTAGCCGGGGAAGTAGTTGTTTTCTGTTAGACATTCACAAAAATAACTTCATTTTAATCGTGGATTTTTCAATTTACAGAAAAAATCTTTATATCAATATTCAATTGAGAATGTTTCCTTTTCAACATGAATACCCACAAGAGGTTTTCTTGACGATGGAAGATAGTGACTAAAGTTTATCTTTCAGTCGCAGATGATTCCACATCTGATTTTATGAACATCCTGTTTATATTTTCAACAAATCAATCTATCATACCCCATGACAGGTTTTAATGTCAGAAAACACTAATTTCAAAGTGTCTCTCAAAAAGAAATGATTCTAACTTTTCCATCTTTGCAAAGTGAGATTGCTTCTTGAAAATGTGTTTCCTATTTCTTCCGGTCTTCCTGATGATCGTGGAAGCGTGAAATAGATTTTCGTCGACAAAATGTATTGAAGACCTAGTGAATGCGATGTCTCTCCTGCGTCAATGTTACGAATGATTTCTGGTGAGTACTCTCTTTTGGAAAACATTTTTTTTTGCCTCATTCATCTTTATGAGTTCTTAATTAAGACTGGAATAAAAAATCAAATAACTATCTGAATGAAAATGCAAATTTTCTATTTCAGATTTTTTCTTTTGAGTTAGGGCCTTTTCAGAATATCTATCAGATGTAGTTCAATGTCCAGCGTGGCTTTAGCCGGGGAAGTAGTTGTTTTCTGTTAGACATTCACAAAAAATAACTTCATTTTAATCGTGGATTTTTCAATTCACAGAAAAATATTTCTATCAATATTCCATTGAGAATGTTTCCCTTTTCAACATGAATACCCCACAAGAGGTTATCTTGACGATGGAAGATAGTGACTAAAGTTTATCTTTCAGTCGCAGATGATTCCACATCTGATTTTATGAACACCCTGTTTATATTTTCAACAAATCTACATATTGGCATTCATAAACTTTCATTTCTATCACCAATTCATTTTCGAAGATATAGTTCATAGCTCTATGGTCACGATGATAAAATAGGCGACGACACGAGAAATTATTATCGCTTTAAATATGCTTTAAAATACATAACGCATATACCGGGTGATTCTCTAAGGTGGCTCACCCCTATAACTTTTTTATTATTGAGGATAGGAAAACGAAATTTGGGGTTGTGTATTATAGTTCAATTTACATTTTTTGACATATTTACTTACTTTGCCGTACTTCCGGCTTGACCGGAAATGACCCCAAGTTTCGATTTTTAAATGGGACATGGTTGGTTGGTTGGTTGGAAGCTGACGAGCCAGAGACAGGGTTGGCACTTAGCTTCCCTTGACACTGCGACCAGCTGGGGTCTATTGTATCACTCTGTCGTCAGTGGTTCCTCATTCAAACAGGTTTGTGCCTTTAATTAGGTTTAGAAGCCTGTTGATAAGGTTCTTCGGATTCATGCCTGTTTCCGGGCTGATCTCTCCAAAGGTTCTGTGTCGCCTACTACTTAGGGCGTCACAGTCGAAGATTGAAAGACAAGAGTTAGACCCGAGGCCTCCTCTTGTCTCTTGATGACAAGCCATTCTTCAGTATCTATCCCCATGTCCTGGGTTTTGATGAGCTGAAGAATCTTTTTGGTTTCCATTTTACCAAATGGCTTTGGAATCCACTCTGTTTCCGGGAGTATCTCAGTAGGTGTTCGACCATCTGCTGATCCCTCCTCGGTTGGGTTCACGGTTTCTGGTGCCAAGTGTGATTCAACTGGAATCTCCTCGACTTCCATACCCGCTATCGGTGTTGGGTCTTCTTCAACTGAAAGTTCCCCAGGGTTGTATTTCTGTGTGATTTCCATTTTGTTCCCACGAGTGTAGGGGAAAGGGTCGTCCACACCTGCGGTGCCCCCTGCGCAGGTGTAATGGCAGATTACTCTGGGAGGTCGCCATGTATCCCAGAGGCTCCGTTTGTGATACCTGACTGGCTCAGGTATCATCCATCCCTCGGCACGGGTCGCTTGACGCCTTGGATTAAGCCATGTTGTGGTGGCATTTGGTTTGAGATTGACTTAGAGATCCGCAGGTTTTGACCATTTCTGGTCATTCCCACTGGATTTTCCTTGTCAACCCCGTTATCCAGCGATACCACTTGGAGGTAGCCACCTAAGTTTTCGCAACCCATCTTCATCTCTCGTAGGAGGTGAACATGTGTTGACGCAAACTACTCGCCAAATGGGACATCCTTTATATATTTGTTTATTTCGAACGAGAATGACATTCTTAATCCAAACCACCTCACTTGTCAATATTTGACAAATAAAGTCATTTTTATTCCAATTTTTATTTTTCTAGAATGCCATGGATCGTGTAAATCGCTTCATTCTTGATCAAGTAACATGGGAAAAATACGCCTTCGAGGCTTATGTCTTCACAGTCGTTTTAAGAATTATCTGAGAGTCGCAAATTCGTCCATTAAGGTTCTAAATTTTCAAAATGACCTCCTTGATGAAGGCAAAGTTCAACATTTTCAATTGTTGCGCGCACCACATTGATTAGCTCCGCGGTGATGTTCTGGAATGCCACCCTTACTTTATACGCCAGTTCTTCACGAGTAGCTGATGCTGTTTTATACACCTGATTTTTAATTGTTTCCCAGAGAAAAAAATCTAGCGGAGTAAGATCTGGCGATCTAGAATATGAAAAAGAAATAATACATTATGAAAAAATATGATAACTTAAGAATGTACATCGCAGGCCACTGAATAGGTCCATAAGTGCCAATCCACTTTTCTGGGAAGGTGTCATTCAGATGTTCTCTTACGACTTGAGAATTGTGAGGTGGCGCCCCATCTTGTTGAAAATAGATATCAACTTGGTTAGCCAGTGGCAAATCTTCAATGAAATCATGAATATGATTTCTAAGGAACTGTAGATATCTTTCCGCAGTAAGTTGTCCGTCGAAAATTATTAGCCCCAAAAGTTTTCCTCCGATAATACCCATCCAGCAATTGAAACCAAATCGCCCTTGAAAATTTCCTTCTTGCATCAGATGTAAATTTGTTTGAGACCAGTACCTTTTATTATTCCGATTGAACAGACCCAAGTTGGTGAATCGAGTTTCATCTGAATAAATAATTGTAAATGGAAAACGTACATCTAGTCAAAAACCAGTTGCAATAAGTTAATCTTCGGTTGTGGTCGTTATCGTAAAGATGTTGGTGTAGTTGGTACTTGAATGATCGATAATTATATTTGTGAAGAATTCTCCAAACGGACGAATAACTTATATCACACTCAGAAACAATTTGGCGAATTGACGCCGTATAATTCACTTCAATATAGGCAACACCTCTACTTCTTTTTCTTCACTGACGATGAAGATATTGGCATTCTCTTCTGGTTCATTTCGCATTTTCCTTTCCAGTTTTGGAAAATAATGCCGAGTGGGATGGTGACGATTAGGGAAACTCTGAGCATAAATCGAGCTGCATCAGTTGCATTCTTTTTTGCTTCTCCGTAAATTAGCAACATGTCAATTTTCTCGTTTCTAGTATAATTTTCCATATCAAATTATAAACTACGAAACAAATAAATTTTTAAAGGTGGCAGCATATTCATTAGCCTGTTTGTTTAGGTAGTCCTAGCAACAGCTTCAATTGTTTGTCACGGATAACTAGAATAACAGGACTAAGTATACCTAATACGTGTTTTTTGTTATTAGGTATGATCTCTTCTTGCAATTATTCAGAAAAATAGAGAAAATACAGTGAAACTGTGTGGTATCAAATTATTCGTAAGAAAATGATCTTTCACAAAAAGCCGACGAGCCACCGCCTTTCAATTTGAAAAAAATCAAGTTAACTGGAAAAATTCATATTTGCGACTTTTAAATAATTCTTAAAACGACTGTGAAGTCATAAGCCTCAAAGTCGTATTTCCCCATATTACTTCAAGATCAAGAATGAATCGATTTACACGATCCATGGCATTCTGGATCGAAAAATAAAAATTGGAATAAAAATGTTGGGGTCATTTCCGGTCCAACCGGAAGTACGGCAAAGCAAGTAAATGTGTCAAAGAATTTAAATTGAACTATAATGCACAACCCCCAAATTTCGTTTTTCTATCTTCAATAACAAAAATGTCATAGGGGTGAGCCACCTTAGTGAATCGCCCGGTATAAATGTACCCAGAAAATATTTTCCAGTCAAATTTCAATTACAGCAGTTCTCATTCATTTTTGAATCTCAGCAAATTTTGAAGCTACTAATATTGGCGCTCTGTGTGACGTAAACGACCGAGCAGCCAATAGGCCAATAGGGTTGATTGTGACGTTAAACGGCAATGTTGCCAAGTTTCTTAAACTATAAATGTCAGAACTAGAACACTATTCGCAATGTCAAGCGACGATGGTAGATTTGAAGGGTGTAAAAACATTCGATCTGTCATAAAACAATATATTGTCGATTTTACATTGCACATGAACCTTGTTATTTTTGGCATTATGAATCATTGTGGTCCATCAAAACGATTTCTGATGAAGAGCCAATCATTCATTCTTATTATGGAGGCGCGGCCTAAGATTTGAAAATCTGGCAACGTTGCAAAATTGATTGAAGCTGTCAACTGTGAAATTGGTTGATCGGGTGATTAAGTCATAACATTTTGCAATGGCGCTAGAAAGAAACCATTTGAATTTTGCCGACTTTAAATATTCTTTTTCGAGTTTTAGAAAATTTAAAAAAAAGAAAAAAAATTACCAACAGACTTCTCACAAGCTGCAGAATCCATTAAAAATATTTTGAAAATTTCGTGTCTTCTCACATTTCCAATGCCATGTATATATGCAGTTTTATTTGAAATTTCTAGCAATTGACATTGATTCTCTATTCTGCCTCATTTCAAAAGGTTGGGATACCATATCTAAAATTCCAATTTGAACACCGTTTTTCAATAAAATGCAGTTATTGTCTTTGAACACTATTTGCAAATTTTTTGTGACAAGCTTTATAACTAAGAAGATTTCTTTTCAATCTTAATTATTCCATTTCCTCTGCCAATGGATTTCAATGCATCCAATTAGCAACGAACATCTCTGATAGAAGTGTCCCGTTCACAAAAGAAAATTCCGTTATTCGCCATGTTGGAAGAGGCGTCGGAATCAATGAACCAGCTTTGTTCATCTCGGTTCTGTTTGAAGAAAAATACTCATTGACTATTTTTGTTTTCAGTATCCGCACTGGGCTTTATTTATTGGATATCTTCTCGATCCAGCGTTTCCTGTTCAACCATATTTGGTATTTCCAGAGATTTTGAGAAAAATTACGTCTCAATGTATTCAAGTATTCGTTAAACAGTTTAGATCAGAGGCAGTCCAAAGGCTTCAATGCAGTTATCAAAGTGGATTATTCACACTCGTAAAATGTCTGAAAACCTTGGTGCTTGCACTGATTCCATGATGTTTAGATTTTCGAGGGAACACCACCTGTTGCTCATACCAGAGCTTCAATCTGGCGCCATTAAAAAATGTTTGTATCCTCGCTCAATGTCTAAACTTAATTTTTAAGATCTTCATTTTTTATGAAATAATTTTCTGTGTTTTGTCAGTGTCTATACGTTTTCCTTCTCTTTGATTTGAAATCAAAAACACTAATGTTGCTTTTAATCAAGTTTGCATTGGAAAAACTCGTTGTCGCGGTAACATCTTGTTGACTGTCAAACTGAACTGCTAACTGTTGAGCGCCTTAATCCTTTTATGAAAAGTGTGATCATGGCTCGTAGTTTAGACGATAAATTTGAAGCAGTTTTGATATTTGGAGAAGCTGGAAGAAATTATCATCTAGCAGTCCGTATGTTTAATGATAGATTTCCCGAGAATCCTATTTCGAGGTCATATTTGCGCAAACTTTTAAATAAGCTCCAAGCAACTGGTATGCTGAAAGATGCTCCAAGATCAGGAAGACCGCCTCTTTCAGAAGAAAAAAAAGGTAGAAATTGTTGCTGAAATGGTAATCAATCCGACTCAGTCGACGTCTGCAGTTGCTGAATCCTGTGGAGTAAGTTCAAAAAGTGTCCAAAGAGTCCTAAAAAAAGAAAAGTTTCATCCCAATAAAATGAAAATCATGCATGCTCTCACGGAGGATGATCCAGACCGGAGGGTTGAATTTTGTGAGTAGTTAACAAGATTAATTGAAGGAGAACGGGGCTTCCTAAAACGTGTTTGTTTCGCAGACGAATGCACGTTTTTTCTTAATTGAAAAGTCAACAAACATAATGTACGATACTGGAGCGATACTAATCCGCATATTTTTAGAGAGGGACATACCCAGTTTCCTAAAAAGGTGAATGTTTGGGCGGGGATTTTGGGCATCGCGTTGTTGGACCGATTTTCATCAGAGGCATTCTTACAGGAGTTCTTTACAGAAATCTTTTAGAAACTGAAATTGAATCTCGAATAAGACGAATTGTATTGAACAATCAGGAAGAGTTTGAAAATCGTGAAATCTTATTTCAGCAGGATGAGGCACCTCCCCATTTCGATCGCATGGCTAGAGAGTTCCTCGATACAAGCTTTCCTGGGCGATGGATAGGTCGCAGGGGAAGTACAGAATGGCCACCAAGATCTCCGGATCTTACACCTCTAAATTTTTTCCTTTGGGGGTATCTGAAGTCAAAAATCTACGTTCCTGAATGCCAAACAATAGAATGCAGAATAATAGATACATGTGAAGAAATAGATGAACAGACTTTCATCAACGTGAGAGAAGCTATTTATAATAGGGCACTTTATTGTCAAGATTTAGGAGGGAGCCACATTGAACACTTGATAAAATAAAAGTTTTTTTTTTATTGGTGCCTCTTTTTACCCATTTAAAGCACGCCTCAGCGTGTTTAAATCGAACTTTAAAAAACGCGCGTTTTTTAAAGGTAACCATGACAACATCAACAAATCGAGAAACGTGAAGTCTAATGACAAATTTTTGATTATTGATCTGACAGGAGTACCTTGTAACGTCAAATAAAATATTACTCACAATTCGTTCATTTATATGTGCTCCTCCATCCATTTGATGAACTTTTCATATTCTTTTTTATATATATCACTGGATTTTCGCGGTATTAACCGCGATTCTGTTTCACTATTCAAAAAATCGATATTAGAATAATTCATTTTTGAGCTCTGGTGACAACAAATATTGATCTTTGGTAACAAATTGCAAATTAGTTTTTCTCATTTCCATGACAACGAAAGGTATACTGATGTCACATCACGAATTCAACCTTCTTGCATTATTAGTTCTTATTTCTATTTTTTGTAGTAATAATACCAGTATATATGATTTCAAAGTGCACCAATAAAAAAAAATAACGTAAAGTATTCGTGGATAACTGGTCTTAAAAACACTTGCTCTATTTCGAGCACTCCGGCTGCGCCGTCGTGCTCGAAAAATCGCGCGTGTTTTAAAGCCCTTTTTATCCACTTATACTTTAATATACTATTTTAGCTAACTAATTTGTTTTGATTGTGAATTTACAGAACACATTCGTAGGCTTCGAGATTTTCCGGTAAGCCGTACTGTTTATCCTTAATAAACTCTCTTTACGCCTCTTAATAGTTGAATTCATTAAGAGATTTATCTACAAATTAATAACAACGTTTAGTTAGCAAAATGTTTTACCGGAAGTGACCAAAATCCATACTTCATTTTAAACCTGAATGTCACTTTTCAAACGTTAATATTTCGAAAACAATTAAATTTAGGAGTAAAGTGTATTGGAGAAAACTTTTGAGAATTACGAGCAGATTTCGAAAATGAAATAATATACGGGGTGTTCTATTTGAAAAAAATATTGATTATGGCGCTCAGCCGCCATTTTGAAACTTTTAGCTCTCATGAAAAAGTAGGATTTTATCTCCTATTTAAGCCCTCCAAATTTCGTTGCGATATACCAGGTGGTTCAAAAATTAGTAGTGGGGGAACGGACTTTAGACGAGCACTGTATATATTACAATTACAAAGTAAGTCAAAAGTCGACAGCAATAGTTTTTAACTGTAAAAAACATGAAAAATATTTGTGGCCAGGTTTTTGCCTCAAATACTCCACTGTGGGACGGTGGTAAAAAATTAGAAACGTGTTGAAAATATTAATTTGTCTTATTTATTGAAAAAATCAATAAAAATAAAAAAAAAATGAAAAAAATCTTGATTTTGTTCAATCCCGATCTGCAAATTGCTTCAAATTAGCGGGAGTTAATTACAAGCCATTCGAAAATAGCACTCCAGAGATTCCAACGACACTCTTCTTCACAGGATATGTCAATTCTCTCTATCGGCATCGCCTCAAACTTAATCCAGTGCAATTACGGAAATTATTGGAAAAAAAAATCATAAAATTATGTGGTTTGGGGATTATGAAGGATCGATAGGGGGGTGTATTCTGTACGTATATTCCAATTTGAGGGATTCTGGCGAGGTCAGCTCAAGGTCATTTCGATGAAAACGCGATTAATTCGATATCTTGAGAACGGTTAGTGTTAGGCAAAAAATGGTGGGGACCTTTTCTCTTATAAATTAAATTTATTTTTATCTGAAACTTTTTTTTTTTTTCATCAATATTTTTCAATTTATTGCTTCCGAAAGGCAAAAATTTTACTTATTTTCTTCCCTTTTTTTATTTTTCGCCATTTTCTCCCCAACCGTTCAATTTTATAAAATTTTACCGATTATCAAAGTGTAGATCTTTTAATTATGAACAACTTTTTTTTAAAACTTTTTTCTGTAATGCCAATACCTTCAGAGTTATATATTACTTTACCGAGCGAAATCCGCGCCATTGTCGCAATATGTGTATTCACGGACACACTGCAATGACCGCATTGAAGAATACTCCGGATTTGATTTCTCTGACTGAAGTTTTTCTACAAGCTAAAGCAGACAAAACAACTCTCGCTTCAAACGGCGAACAATTCATTTTGAATTTGTATCGCAAGGCTTCAGGTGACACGAATTGTACGAATCTCAACGAGCTCCGTTATAAAGGATACAAAAAAATGTCAGGCAGTGGGAGGGTTAAATTGGAATCCCTTCCTCCTACCTCCGATGCCGCATTTTTTCACTCGTTGAGGTGTTACTACCAAGTACAATACAGTTTTAATTATTCATTTACTTCTTTTTCTAATCCTTATTAACATTATTATCCCATCGAATGGAATAAAAAATACCCAAATTGCAGAAGTACAATATTTAAATGATATTTGAATGATTACAATATTTAATATTTAAATAAAGTACAATTTTTAAATAGTTTAATCGATTCACCTTTTGATACAGGTAAGTTGGCTAATAAATGATCATGGAATACTTTAATATTTCTTTCAAGTACTAAATACCCACTGATGTCGCTGATATTGCGACAGTGGCGCGGATTTCGCTCGGTAAAGTAATATATAACTCTGAAGGTATTGGCATTACAGAAAAAAGTTGTTCATAATTAAAAGATCTACACTTTGATTATCGGTAAAATTTAATAAAATTGAACGGTTGGGGAGAAAATGGCGAAAAATAAAAAAAAGGGAGAAAAAAAAGGAAAATTTTTGCCTTTCGAAAGCAATAAATTGAAAAATATTGATGAAAAAATAAAAAGTTTCAGATAAAAAAGTTAATAAATTTAATTTAGAAGAGAAAAGGTCTCCACAATTTTTTGCCTAACACTAACCGTTCTCGAGATATCGAGTTAAACGCGTTTTCATCGAAATGACCTTGAGCTGACCTCGCCAGAATCCCTCAAATTGGAATATATGCTCAGAATACACCCTCCTATCGATCCTTCCTAATCCCCAAACTACATAATTTTATGTTTATTTATTTCCGTAATTGCACTGGACTAACTGGAACTCCGAGCTTTGTTGGGACGCTTCGACATCACTTCCATTAGCGCGAGATCGTCTCGAAATTTCCGCGGATTATCGCCGCGTAAAACCTGTCGCATACATTCTAACACTCACAATCGACCGGCCCCTTTGAAGTCCCATATCCACGTATCAATCGTGGTGGTCGACTTTCGAGAATTTCATTTTTACACTCGGCCAATTTTAAATTTCACCGCCGCCCGAGATTACGGCGAGATAATAATAGTTTTATTGCCGACATCGTAAAAGATTGTCGGCCGTATTCTCAGCCGGTATCGATGGAGGTTCAAGGAGGCTTTTTGTTTGATGTGTAGGTACAAGGTGGATGCTCTTACTTTCATCGGCTATTAGAGGTAGGACACATTTTATCATAGTTAACAAAGCAGTAACATAAAACGACGACATTATGACTATGTAATAACAGGTACAGATGATATAGTTTTCCCAATATCAATTGCAGACGTTGTCCTGTCCAATGTCCGCGTATAATTTCTTTTTTTCTATGTTTTCCTTTATGTTGTTCCATCTAGATTATGCTTTTGACTCCTTCCGCTTCCTGTTGTCTCGTTATCTCGTTTTCCCGTTATTCCCGTTATCCCGTTTTCCCGTTATCCCCTTATCCTGTCATCCCGTTATTCCCGTTATCCCGTTATCCCGTTTTCCTGTTATCCCATTTTTGCTTTATCCCGTTATTCCGTTTTCCCCTCATCCCCTTATCCTGTCATCCCGTTTTTTCGTTTTCCCGTTATTCCCGTTATCCCGTTTTCCTGTTATCCCGTTTTTTATTTATCCCGTTATTCCGTTTTCCCGTTATGTCCTTTTGTATTTGATCGTAGAAGGGTGAACATTAAGAGTACTAAAATAAAAATCTTGCCAAAAAGTAGGGGTTGATCGTAGAAGGGTGAAAATTAAGGGTTGTATGTATTTTTGAATACTGTATCATAAAAAATAAAACACAAAATTTCGTCCAAAATTAAATAAAAATGTTAAGGGTGAACAACCCTTATCACTTAGGGTATGGAAAATAGATAGTAGCCGATTCTCAGACCTACTGAATATGCATATGAAATTTGGTAAAATCAGTAAAGCCGTTTCGGAGGTAAGGTAACTAACATTGTGACACGAGAATTTTATATATTAGATTTTAAGATTTTAAAAATACTTCATAAATGATGAAAAATGAAAAAAAAATTAAACACAAGCTTTTATTTATACAAATACATTAAGAAAGAAAAATAATTTCTTTCATTGTTTGATGTAGGTTATTATTATATCCTAAAACGTATTTCGATCGGCACACACCAAGACCATAGACGCTACTGGTTTTTAATCTTTCAGAGCTATTAAAACACAAATATAATGCGTGATTTATGACACACCTACCAGCATTGATGTCCGACTTCATTGGCCCAGACGAATCGGTTGTACAACGAACACCTCACTCGAGTCCACGTTGACTATCGGCTCTTTTGATCTACCGTTTGCCGAGGGAAAATGTTTACGAGTAGTACAGATTATTTTTCGTTCCGTTTCTTCGCATATACGCTCGTGTTAGCGAAGTGAGTTTTCATTTGCTCCCTATAGAAACAGATTCTGCAATTGATATTGGATGGAAGTAGGAGATTTAAGCCGGTTCTGGGTCTCCCCCCACCACTATGACGTCACGTGTGACCTTGAATAGTTGCAGGTGTGCAGTGTGTGTGTGTTTGACCTTGAGATTTGACTTTGAGATTTGTCATTGAGTTTTGATATTGGGTTTGGTCGACTTTGAGATTCGACTTGACCTTGAATATGACCTTGAGATTCATAACATTAAGTTTTGACTTTGAGATTTGACCTTGAGTTTTGATGTTGGATTTGTTTCGGCAACCTCAAGATTTGATCTCGATGTTTGTTTGACCTTGACTAATGTTGTGGTGTAGGCATACATATTCTGTGTAGTCATGACCTTCATGAATCCTTGCACTCTCAAGCGGGAGGCGTTTGTCCTGTGAGAGAGCTAAGAATGAACTGCGATTATTGATGAGTGCGCTGAATGTCAAGAGAATCCCCTCAAATCCATACAGATTGCGCATCGCATCGGACTTGTTGTATGGTGGGGGTATTTCACTGAAATATTCCAGGGAGAAGAGTATTTCGAATCAGTGTCTCCTCCAGTGATCTATTGAAAACAAGTCGGTGAAATGTATTCGTGTGATTGTGGTAAAGATTTCACTCGAAGTGATAATCTACGTCGACATCAACGGGAAACTTGCCAGGGAGGTCCTTCAGTAAACGAGTTAAATTGAACAATGGCGATGACTCACC
>JAFIRS010008806.1:0-14426 GCA_018342105.1 Gonioctena quinquepunctata | reverse complement strand
GACCTGTTTGAGAGAAAACTAGCAAGAAGAGAACACAGCTGAGGGGCAAGCATAAGACGGAAGCTTGGCGAGTAGTCCCTGGTGCCAAACTCGATCGAACCCTTGGAGATATCTAATGCCACAGCTAAAGTTTCTCCATACTTTTCAATAGATAGCTGCCATATATGTGAGACGTAAGCGAGCAGGTCACCAGTTGATCTCTGATGGCGGAAGCCATATTGCCTATCGTTGACAATTCCTGAGTCTTCCAGATATTTCATGAGCTCGATGTTGATGGCTTTTTCCATGACCTTTGAAATAATTGGCATTATTTCCTTCATTCTACGTAAAGTATCAAAATTTTACATTGTCAAAGAAAATTTTGTCAGTTATGATTGCACCAAATTTGAAAAACTCAATATTGCTGAACAGAGAATGAAAATCCCTTTCGAACAAAGTGCCACACGACCACCCTTCTCATTTAAAATTTTCGAGGGCGTGCTCATAATTCAGAGGGGGTGCATGGTAATATTTTCATACTGTAAATTGTCAAATTGACAATGAAAATATACCTGTTTCAGGTTTTTTCAAACAAATACATAATAACGCCAAAAACGAGGGGGAAACAACTCTTTAAATAGGTGTGTTTACGCCATTGTGACAAGTCTGCGCCACTGTGGTTTGTTTATATCTTTGAAAGACACTTGCCAGATGTTATGGTATGCAAGGGCAGAATGTTTCAACTAGGATTGCAAGCTAGACGTGTTTGCTTTAAGTTCTTGTAAAAATCACAATAATAAACCATTTTCAATTTCGAGTTCGAGTAGTGATTATTATCAGAAAAGAAGCAATTCCATTCCATATCATACAGTCCACTCAAGATCCATCATGATCCGGCTCGAAGGACCATGTTGGATCTTGAGTGGAATGTATCAACTAGGGTTGCAAGCTAGACGTGTTTGCTTTGAGTTCTTGTAAAAATCAAAGCAATAAACCATTTTTCAATTTCGAGTTCGAGTAGTGATTATTATTAGAAAAGAAGCAATTCCATTCCATATCATACAGTCCACTCAAGATCCAACGAGGTGTACAAACAGAAAATTAAATATTTCAATACGACCTTCAGTACCAAAATATCTTAAATATATTTAAATTATTTCAATATCAGTTTCAGTAATTCAGTATCAACAAATACCACTTCATACTTTAAATATTACTTTTATTCCAAAAATATCCACTCCATCATACTTCAAATATTATTTTCACATCAACATATCTACAATATATTTGAAATATTTAAATTTGCAGTATTTCCAAAAAAATTTATAGTTTTAATTGTTTTCATTACTAAAATATCGTTATCAGTATTTCATTACAGTTTAAATATTACAATATGCTTTTTACTCCTCGAATATATTTCAACTATTTGGGTTGCAGTTCAGACTACAATAATTTTTTTGTACATGCTTCACAAAATGCCTACTTTGGATACTGAAAATATTACTTTACCGGACTAGGCCGGTAAAGTCGTCATGGCAACAGTTTATCTGACTATTTTTGTTTATTTAGAATACTTATAATCAACATCTCAAAACCGTTTCAGGAGACACAATGAACTAGAGAATATTTGAAATTTCGTAGTGACAGCACACGTTTTCTTCGAAATAATCTTTTGGAATGCTTATTTCATGAAACATGAACACTAAGACTTGCCTAGTATTTGACATTTGTGTCATTGATCAACAATCGCTTGCTAGATTTTTGCACAACTTCCTTAAACTAGAATTGGAAAATTCGGGTATACAAAAAATTTGGCGAAGCTAAAGACTATCGAGTCATTTATTACCAAAAACTTTTCAACATAAAATTAACAGACGAAATACGGAACTGAAAAGTAAAAAATAAAATAAACCTTCTTAGTCTCAATAACTAAGCTCCTAGACTAATGTAAGTAATTAATTTTGATTCGGCGCCAAACAAACAAGCAAATGAATTAGGTGTGGCGTAAAATGATGGCAACGAGTTGGGCGGTGACATTCTGATGATTTTTTTGAAGTAATTTAATGATCTTCGTTGATTGTTTGTTTGGCGCCGACTCAAAATTAGTTACTTACATTTGTTTAGGAGCTTACTTATTGAGACTAAGAAGGTTTATTTTATTTTTAACCGACGAAACCAAAAAGGAGGAGGTTCTCTATTCGACCCGTATATTTTATGTTTTTCCATAATATTTTTTTGTGTATGATCACGCATAACTTTTTACTGAGGTGTCCGATACGATAACTTTTTCAGTGGATAGGGTGTACTCGAATTGTACTATTTGATTTTAAAGATGAAATCCATCCCTAAGGGTATGAATGAAGGATATTGATCACTCACCTCTGAATTCTGGTCCGTTAACCGATTCTATCAGGCATAACTTTGTACTGGGCTTCGATTGGATTATTCTTTTTAATAGATAGGGTATACCTTATATTTGGATTTCGAAAGGATTAGACCCTTACGGGTAGAAAATAGATAATTGATTTTTCACTAGTGAACATTGGCACAACATACGTAGTTGACAATGACAGATCGCTACTGACATAATTTTGTTCCGTCAAAATCAGTATATTTTATGAGAGGATGGAATGATATAAAGTGATGAAATAACTAACAAAACAACGAAAATAATTTATATTACAACAAATAGTAAAGTAGATAATCATTTTATTTAACTGGTAATAGTTGAAGTAATGGGTAAGTAAGCATTTTGGAAGTAATCAAAAACAAGTAGGTAGTAATTGGTAGATTTTAGCCACAAAAATTGAAAATAAAAACTTTTAAATTAAACCGACGAATTCACGAAAGCAAAATAAATAAACTTCTAGTTAATGAATTGACCTAACTAATGTAAGTAACTGATTTTGAGTCGGCGCCAAACAAACTAGCAATTGAATTAGGTAAAGCGTAAAATGATGGCAGCGAGATACACGGCTGCGTTTTGATGACTTCTTTCATACATGATGATCTTCGATAATTGTTTGTTTGGCGCCGACTCAAAATCAGTTACTTACATTAGTTTAGGAGCTCAATTATCATTTAGACTAAGAAGGTTTATTTTATTTTTTGCTTTTCAGTTGATTTTTTCGTCGGTTTAATTTTTTGTTGAAAAGTTTTTTTTACTTTTCAGTTCCGTATTTTGTCGGTTTAATTTGTTGTTAAAAAGTTTTTATTTTTCAATTTTCTGTGGCTGAAATCTACTAATTACTAACTGCTTGTTTTTTGATTACTTCCAAAATACTTACTTGCCCACCTTACTTCAACTATTACCAGTTAAATAATATGATTATCTACTTTTACTACCTTTACTATTTGTTGTAATATGAATTATTTTTGTTGTTCTGCTTAGTTTATTTCATTACTTTGTATATCATTCCATCCTCTCATAGAATACAATGATTGTGATAATGACACTAGCGATCTGTCATTATCAACTACATATGTGTGCCAATGTTCACAAGTGAAAAATCAATTATCCCCTATTTTCTACCCGTAAGGGCGGTGGATAATTCCATTCGAAATCAAAATATGATCAACTATGAGGTATACCCTATCTGATAAAAGAAGAATCATCCAAATCGAAGATCCCAGTACACAGTTATGCCTGATAGAATCGGTTAACGGACCAGAATTCAGAGGGTGAGTGATCAATATCCTTAATTTTGCTATCCTTAGGGGTGGATTTCATCTTTTAAATTCAAATGGGACCAACTTCGAAGTACACCCTATCCACTGAAAAAAGAATTATGCGTAATCAAACATAAAAAAAAAATATAAAAAAATATACGCGTCGACTAGAGAACCTCCTCCTTTTTGGTTTCGTCGGTTAAAAAGGAAATAGCTCAGAGGTTAGACTATCGCCTACCAAGCAGAAGGTCACAGGAACGATTCCCGATCGAGGTATTTTATTTTTATTTTATAAAAACAACGTTTGGACCGATTTTGCTAATTGTTTTTTTGAATGTTCGTAATAATAATAAGGAAAGATATGATTTTTAGAAAAGTTAATGGAAATTTCTTTGACCTTAAAAAGTTTGGGATAACGGAAAAACAGGAAAACGGTATAATTAGAAAACAGGAGAACGGAATAACTGGAAAATGGGATAACTCGGTAACGGGACAACGGGATAAAAATAAAACGGGAGGCGGGCAGAGTCAAACGCATAACCTAGATGAAACAACACAAAAAACAGAAAAAAATAAATTCTATGCGGAGTTTTCAGGAAAAAAAAATCGAGAATATAGAAATTTGAACAGGACAACGTCTGTCGGGTCAGCTATGAATGATAAATAGTTTGTTCGAGGTCGATATGTTTATAATTAAGATATAAATGTATTCCCAATAAAATCATTTGTTGGGCGATATTACCAAAAATGTATTTATTATTAAAATATCGTGCGTCAGTTATTAAATTAGTCGATTCTAGGTATTTATGGATTTTTTTTAATGGCTCTAAAATGTTTTATGGTTTTTATGCAAGGTTATATATGATTTCAAAGTTGACTAATACGAAAAACAATGTGCATTCTCAAAGATGATTCTCGTGATCTTGAATTTTCAAATTATTCATTTATTAAATTAGATGATTTTATTAATTTATGGAAGTTTTATTATGTCTCTGAGAAGTTTTGTGTTTTTAACAAGGTTATATGATTCAAAAGTTGAATAATACGAAAAATAATGTGTATTGTGAATTGAATTGTGGAAATAAACAAACTTGAATCTTGAATTTTCAAATGATTTAATTATTGAATTAGGTGATTCAAAGAAACTGAAAAACAAAATATCGTGCGTCAGTTATTCAATTAGGCGATTCAATTTATTTATAGATTTTTTTAATGCCTCTAAAAAGTTTTATGATTTTAAAAAAAAGTGCCTTGTGGAAATAAACAAAGCGGTCTTTTTTTTTTTTTTTTTGTTGAGAATTTATAAATACGAAAAAACATGTATATTGTAATTTGAATTGAGGAAATAAACAAACGCGGTCCTGATCATGAATTTTCAAATGATTCAGTTATTGACAGCTGATTCAATTTTTTTTAATGGCTCTGAAAAGTGTTGTTGTTTATTAGCAGGGTTATATGATTCAGAATTTATTAATACGGAAAATATGCCTTCCAAATTGTATTGTGAAAATAAACAAACGCGTCCCTGATCTTGAATTTTCAAATGATTCATTTATTAAATTAGAGGATTTTATTCATTTATGGAACTTTTTTTATGGCTCTGAGAAGTTTTGTGTTCTTCAACAAGGTTATATGATTCAAAAGTTTGATAATACGAAAAATAATGTGTATTGTAAATTGAATTGTGGAAATAAACAAACGCGGTCGTAATCTTGAATTTTCAAATGATTCAATTATTGAATTAGGTGTCGTTTCTTGTCATAATTCAGTAAACTGCAATTACAGACCACACAGGGTGTTTTTGTGATTTGTGTCTCTGATCCGTTCTGTGATTGTGCTTTTGTCGCCTTTGAGGTTATGTCAATTCGTTGTGAAATATTTTGAGGTTGATCGATCGATGTAACATATTTTAGAAGAACAAACTATTCCATGTACTTATGTCAGTGTTATCAGGGTTATTATATATTGTCAGTATTATATATATATATATATATATATATATATATATATATATATATATATAATAACCCTGAGTGTTATATAGAATTTTCGGGACGGTTCCGAAATAATTCTAATTATGAACCGTACCAATTCATTTTGTATGGTTAATTTTATATTGATACAGCTCCACCGAGTTGGTACTTATGTATTTCTGTCCCTGTTTGCTAGTGATAGAAATCTTATGATGGAGCGGATAATGATTTTATGAAGTGCTGTAAATCACATACAATTACTTAATTGAGCTTTCAAACCAATAAAAGTACGGGAGATGCAAACTCTTTCGCTTTCTGAAAAATCTATATTCTAGTCTGAAGGTAGTGTTTTGCGACATATCTAAAGCTTTTGACTGTTACGTAAGCTTCATTTGTACAGCTTCAGAGGACGAAGCTCCAATTTGGTTCAAATCTAAGATGTCTAAAAACCATGGTGTATTCACTTATACCTGTAAAATATTGGGACAAACTGGGGGACACCAGCCCACTTGATGAAGGGAGTTATCTAGAGTTTCAGATGGCGCCGACGTCGTTCCTTGTCATAATTCAGTAAACTGCAATTACAGACCACACGGGGTGTTTTTGTGATTTGCGTCTCTGATCCGTTCTGTGATTGTGCTTTTGTCGCCTTTAAGGTTATGTCAATTTGTTGTGAAATATTTTGGGGTTGATCGATCGATGTAACGTGTTTTAGAACAAACTATTCCATGTACTTATGTCAGTCTTATATAAAATTTTCGAAAACTGTTCCGAAATAATTCTAATTATGAACAATGGTAGTGCGTACCAATTTTGTATGGTTAATTTCCTATAGATACGGCTCCACCGAGTTGGTATTTATATATTTATGTGCCATGAACAGAAATTCAAAGTCGGTGCTTGTTCAAAAATGTATGTAGATAGTGAAAAAGGCCTGACAAATTTAATAAATTAAAATGTGTCTTGAACGTTTCTTATTGCTAAAAAAGGTGGAAAAAGGACATTTCTTGATATTTGAACCTCCGAAAGAAAGTAATTGAGAACGATGCGTTTTGACTTCGAATTCGTGTTTATGGGGCAAAATACGTGGGTAACACCAAGCGGCAAAACTCAACTGAACGGAGCCGTATCAACAATTAATTTGGACAATCCCGCTTTGTTTAGGAAGTTGAATTTCATATTATTTTCTCTGTTCAAGATATTCAGACGTGTCTCAGGAAAGAACTTACATGTTTTGTATAATTTTCTGCAAATGACATGAATGAATGCATGAATATCTACTCCACAAAAACTTTTTCAAATACTTCTTTTTCAAAATAAATTTGGATAGATTGATGAATAAAAGTAATACCAGAATTTCCCGTAAGATTATATGAAGTGTTGGATAATCCTCCTATTCAATTTACAGTATTATCAGGTAAAAAGATTAATTGTTTGTTGTTGTCTTGTGTGGCACTTGTTATTCTACTTTGAGGGTATCCAATTCTTTCTCCTTTATTCTGGAAACAGCAAATGATCAGAAAAACTTGATTTAAATTTTTGACATAGAATTCATCATTGAATAACAAATCCAATCTCATGGATTTTATGCTAACTAACCAAAATCAAGATAAATTCATAGAATGAAAAGTACACGCTTATTTGTGAAATTCATGTGTTTATTAAATAAGTGATAATTATCCTAATAATAGTCATTAGCCTAATAGATCTTGGGAGAGGGCCTTGTTCTTCCGAACAACTGCTTGGTTTAGATATCCCTCCTCCGATTATCTCATGCGGGATGTTACTTACTGAAAAATAAAAAAGAAGCCGATTTCGATTATTGTTTTCTCTCCTCACCTTTGTTAGTAGGGCTCACATTTTCCGGAGAAGTCATTCTAGATAGCTGGAAGCAGCTTAGACTGTCGCTGACCAGGAATCATCGATTTCGCAACTTCATCAATATATTTTATGATATCTACAATGAACTCTCTGATTTTGTTCAGGTCAGAAGATTGTTAGAGAGGTGATAGTCCGGCAGAGATGGGAAGTGAATGGCTTGGTAATAGTTTGTATCGGAAAGTTTAATGGAACAATGTCATCGGGGACATTTTCCAATTCCCTCAATTTTCAAGTTAATTCATCGTCTAGAGATATCAGTCCACTCTCCTACCTTTTCTCATTCCTTCGTGGAAGTTTCCATGACCCCAAAAAGTCCATTTGAGAAGAAATCACTTTGACAAAATCGCCAGGTAGACCTCAAAAAAATCTTATTTTTGACAGACAGATGTAAACATTGTAGTAAGTTTCGAGGATTTAGTCTCATTTTCGCGCCAACTGTTTTGAGTGGGATCTTGTTCGTAGAACTATAATCTTTGTAAACGATCAATTCACAATTTTTTGCATGAAAATATGCAATAATGTTGACAGAAAAAGGAAATTCATAGGTTTGAAGTTTGAGATTTAGCGTGACACAAACATTCCTCAACCGCGCCATCTACTAATGAAGTACTGAGCAGAATTTAACGACATTCATTTGTTGTCCCCCAAAAATTCTAAACAAAATCGAATCAGTGAATACACCAGGGTTTTTAGGCATCTTAACTCTGAATTATACTCTTGTCAACGAAAGAAATTGAAAAGAATAAGTTAACACAACGTGGAGTGCTGTCTTATTCAAAACCTCATTTTTGGAAACGAGTTACCACAACTCGTCGATCAAACCAACGCGGACGAACGTCCCAAAAATACAAACATTAGATGATATTGAAGATTCGGGAACGTTATTAATTGTGAAACTCAAGCAAACAAAGAATGATGTAAACAGGAGATTTGTAGTTACTGAAGAATATATTAACTTTACCGAATGTACATAGCCTTTCGTCCAGCGTTTATGCATATCGCAATGGAAAATGTATCGATCAGGTTGTGGGTAAAAATCAGTTTTATAAGGTACCTGAAACAGTAGCTAATTTTCTTCCACTTGAAAATGCTAACTCATATACAGGTCATTCATTTCGAAGATCGTCTGCTACACTTTTAGTTGAATCTGGGGGAGACTTGATGACACTAAAGAAACATGGCGGTTGGAAGTCATCAACGGTCGCTGAAGGGTATGTTGATGAATCGGTAGCAGACAGGACAGAAAAAGCTAATTTGCCTTACTTAAAAATCTGAGGTTTTTAACATGCTGAAAAAGGAATATTCAAATTGACATATCAAATCATTGTCAAATCACTTATTTATTCAATTTTTGCATTTTATGTTTCCCCATATAGGAATTGAATGTGTTAACATATAATTCTGACAGGACCTCAGTGTCGTTTTATCGCAAAACAATATCGAATTTTCTAATGGTTTTATCAGTATAAAACACATTTATCACTATAAAACTGACCTGATTTGAAATTTTGACCATTTGATTGGTTCAAAAAAAATGAGGGAAATAGTCGATAAAAAAATATATCTTCCTCAATTGGAATAAATCAAAGCTACTACAATACTATTCTTGACGTTAATATTATTTCTTGAAAATTATGGATATTTTAGAGTATACTTAGTATGGCATTCTAGAAAAAATTATTACCAAATTACAAATACAAGTGTGACAGCAGAAACGGTTTCTCTAGCAACGTTTTTTTATGGTTTTTGGTTTTTGAACTGAAAATTATTATTGATGGGAACGTTTTGATGAGAAACTATATTCTGGGCATCTTTCTTGATACGTTCGATGATACAAATTAATTTTGGACCACCAGTTAACTCACCCCCAACTAATGGGTTGAAATAGTAATGGGATAAACAGATACTGGTAAAATTTTCAGGCTAGTCCCTACATTATTTACACGCATCATACAGTGAAATAATTTGTGACACAAAAACTACCCGAATATCTCACCCCCAAATTGAATTCGTAATTAGAAAATAATAATCGTTTCTGATTTTTTCGTGCAAGTAAATCATAAGAAACTTGCAATATTCGCAAATAGAACAAATTAATCGTTGTTTGTGATTTATTCATTCGATGACATCATTTGGAACTTGATAGACACCTTCCATATAATGAAATAATTTGTGACCCAAAAACTCACCGCCAAATTGGAATAATCACAAATAGAACAAATTAATCATTGCTGCTGATTTTTTCATGCTAATACATTATTATGATCGAGCTCTATTCGCCCCATAAAGTGAAATAATTTGTGACCCAAAAACTACCCCAATATCCTTCCTAAGGGGTCAAAAATTGTTTCATGGTACAGTCATATCGAGAAGATCTCAAAACATATTATCTTTTCAAAAAACTTCCAGCAACGATTATTTTAACTATCTTCCCATTTTTTTAGCATATGGGGTAGTAGAAGGGTAGTTTTTGGGTCAGAAATTATTTCACTATACGGAGCGTGTAGATAATATTCCTCATGATGTATTTGCATGAGAAAATTCGCAGTTAATAATTTCTTCACATTACTAGCATGCTGCCCAGTGTATAAATTTAATCGAAGTTAACTCACTTCTAGATATTTATATGTGATTTCAAATGAATAGCGAGGTTCATTCGTTTCTCATAATTTTGCCTTTACTAGCATTTGAATCACTGAAACCCAAATTGGCACAACCGGTATTAACAGTTGTTTCCGTCCAAGACATTTATGCCAATTGTGGCGTCATACTACTTTCTAGTCCTATGACTCAGTCAGTGATCACCTACCGCGCCAAAATGAGTGGTATTTCATGAAACAGTTTAATCTTTTGAAAATCTCGCTTGCGATAAGGACTGAATCTTCATTACGCATATGCAATCTGAGAGTTTTATCCAAAACACACACACATGACACACATTATGTAATTTACTGTTATCATGAATTACACAAGGCAACATCTTTCTCGAATCAACAAGGTTGAGAAAAAAAAATTTCGTGAAACAAACCATTGAAAATTTCCTCATTCGTATTTTTTTTTGGATCAACAATGTTTTTCAATAATCCCATATTGATATATTTATGGGAATTAGAAATTAGTAATTGGAACAAAACACAAATTAGTTGGGTTAAACTATCATGTGGTTTGTATAGTTATTCTAATCCCAATTGGAACGGCAATAAAAATAAGAGCACTACGAGGAGTGTTCATATGCACTGCCCGGCAAATGGAAAATTTATATACTACCAGTGTTTTTACTTTCAAAGCGTTCCTAGTAAAATCATTAAAAAGTTCTGTCGTGTGGAAGAGAATTCCTTCTCGAAACTTTTTATGTCGGTCCAATTGGGATTAGAAATACTATACATTCCACTACATCATAAAGAAAATGCAAATTTGTATAAATCTACTCTAACTTCAATATAGAGAAAATATAGGATCAACCCAAATAGTGATCTGAGGCAACATTGGAATACTGACTTGACAAAAATATTGTTTTTCTGGATTGGTCTCGACCCTGCACTATCAAATATAATCAAAATATACTTCATTGCCAGAAAAGAGACATCTTGTGGACAAAGTTTATATTTATGAATGAAGAAAGGAAAGTATGTATCAGGTATCCGTTTTTGTTGCCATTTTTAAGTATTTTAATAAAGTAATGTCTCACCAAGTCGACATTTGTTGTAACATTTTCCATCTTGTTCATAAATCTAAGCATGACTCTTGGCCCAAATAAATGTAGTGTTTTTATTTGCAATTTTATTTTATTTTTGATGAGTACTTAAGGTCCGATACAATCATTGCTTGATTTATATTATTATCTTCCAATCAGTAGAGTGATTTCTCGATATCTACAGGGTGTCCCTGGACTTCCTCTTTTCCTTTCGGAAATTTATAGATGGGGTTAAAATATCACCAGTACTTCATATAACTTCTGTTCCTAAAAGCCTTCGTTACCAAGTTACGGGCCCTCATAGTTACAAAATAAAAAAATGTTTTTCTTTGATAACTTTCAAAGTGAATATTCAAAATCATCTAAATTTCGGCGATTGACTAAACAAATCAATTCCTTCGATGAGCTTTCATGCAGGAGTCAGTTGTCTTGCTACAAAGTCAGGAACGGACTACCCCCGATGGTCCACACCCCAAAACTTTGAAATGACTAGGATTTGTCAATATGTTTTAACAAAACAAGGTTACCTGGACAATTTCCTGAATAAAAGTACTCGTGTGGAAAATCGATAGGAGCAACGATTTTTCTACCATTATTCGAAAAGATTAATTTGTTATGAAAGTAGAAATGATAGGTACAATGTCCATAACGAATTTTTATCATGCAAACACGTTTACCTTACAAAACTCATGGTGAAAATAATCGCAAGCCTCAAGAGCAAACAGATATGCAAAATCCACTACAAAAACTGCTCGATATGACCCCCGTCTCTCTCAATACATTTTCTTAGTCGGCGCAAACACCCTCTCTGCACTTGAAATAGCATGCCAGGGTCGTTTCGTATGGCTTCACAGTGTAATGTAATTCTAGTCAACAAGGCATCTTTGGTGTCATTTTTTATCCACACTAATTTTATTTCTTTCTACAAGGTGTTTTTGTCAACATCTGTGGAAGAAATGGAACATGAATTTATTCACCGGATATTTTTCACCTATTCATGTTCCGCCGTTTTTGTAGTTTATTCGTTTGCTTTTTATTAGTTATGTCTTCCGATGTGCGTTTTTTCAGCTAAATTTATCTTCGGGTTGAATATTTTATCCCATGAAATTATACTTATCAGTGAAACTCCTCAACATTTAAGCTGTGAATACGAATTTGCAACATCCAAATGTTGAGTTTCATGAGATTCAAATAACACAACACGAAACGTGCTTATTCCACGCGTACATACAAAATATGGACTGAATTCGATATTTCATAGTGGAGTAGCTTGTTAGTTCAAAAACACCACGAATCTACATAACTTGATATTTCATTTGAAAAAATATCTACATTGTGAATGAAACTTTCAACTAGGTACTGTACTTTTTGTTTGCGACTTTATTTCAGCATATTTTGTATTATACCTGTTATAAATGTTGTTGATTTAACGTTAGCATTAGTATTTCTACTGTGAAAATTTTTCATTTCAAATCGTCGAATAAAACTGCGTTTTTATCAAGAATCGTTGCTCCGATCGACTTTCCACACGAGTACTTTTATTCAGAAAATTGTCTACGTAACCTTATTTTGTTGAAAACTATTGATAAATTATCTGTCATTTCAAAGTTTTGGGGTGTGAACCATCGGGGGTAGTCCGTTCCTGACTTTGTGGCAAAACAACTGACTCCTGCATGAAAGCTCATCGAAGGAATTCATTTGTTTAGTCAATCACCAAAATTTAGATGATTTTGAATATTCACTTTGAAAGTTATCAAAGAAAAACATTTTTCATTTTGTAACTTTGAGGGCCCGTAACTTGGTAACGAAGGCTTTTAGGAACAAAAGTTATATGAAGTACTGGTGATATCTATACATTCCCGAGAGGAAAAGAGGAAGTCCAGGGACACCCTGTATATCTTCTGTAGTAAATATGGAACAGTGGGGAGGGTTGGTTATATCTGGGAATATAGATTTTTCTTTTTTAGGACCATTTGTTTTTATGATTGTTTTACTGGTGTAATCGCCGAGTATGAATTTTAACAGGACATTGTTAAATTCTGTTGATTCCACATATTGAGGGAATATAACTTTGGGTTTTCATAGTTCAAGTGTTTTGTGGCCACTATTATACAATTGCATTTTTTTTTTAAAGGGAAACATTCTCAATTGAATATTGTCAATTTTTTATTCATTACCTAAATGTTGGGGATATTGTTTGTTTCAAGAAACGCGCCTGCTAATTGAAAGGATTATTCCACCCTACCGAATTTATTGGTGATTATTTCAATAGATAATATACCGGGTGATTCTCCAAGGTGGCTCACTCCTAATACTTTTTTATTATTGGAGATAGAAAAACAAAATTTGGAAGTTGTGTATTATAGTTCGATATACATTTTTTGACATATTTATGTGCTTTGCCGTACTTCCGGTTTGACCGGAAATTACTCCAACTTTCGATTTTTAAATGGGACATCCTATATATTTTTACTTATTTCGATCGAGAATGACATTCTAAATCCAACAACACCTCACTTGTCAATATTTGACAAATAAAGTCATTTTTATTCCAATTTTTTATTTTCGATCTAGAATGCTGTGGATCGTGTAAATCGCTTCATTCTTGTTCAAGTAACATGGGAAAAATACGACTTCACAGTCGTTTTAAGAATTATTTAAAAGTCGCTAATTAGTCCATTAAGTTTCTAAATTTTCAAAATGACCTCCTCCTTGATCACGGCAAAGTTCAACTTTTTCAATTGTTGTGCGCGTTCAACTTTTTCAAATGCCACCCTTACTTTATACTCCAGTTCTTCACAAGTTGCTGATGCTGTTTTATACACCTGATTTTTAATTGTTCCCCAGAGAAAAAATCTAGCGGAGTAAGATCTGGGGATCTAGAATATTAAAAAGAAATAATACATTATGAAAAAATATGACAACATAAGAATGTACCTCGCAGTCCACCGAATAGGTCCATAAGTGCCAATCCACTTTTCTGGGAAGGTGTCATTCAGATGTTCTCTTACGACTTCAGAATTGTGAGATGGCGCTCCATCTTGTTGAAAATAGATATCAACTTGGTTAGCCAGTGGCAACTCTTCAATGAAATCATCAATTTGATTTCTAAGGAACTGTAGATATCTTTCCGCAGTAAGTTGTCCGTCGAAAATGATTGGCCCCAAAAGTTTTTCCCCGATAATACCCATCCAGCAATTGAAACCAAATCGCTCTTGAAAATGTCCTTC